>VWZO01020507.1:277708-312590 GCA_013396975.1 Bucco capensis | reverse complement strand
AACCATTCCACAGAGAAACCTTCCTCCTCTCAACAGAGATTCCAAGAAAAACACCTCCTGCAGCTTAGGAACTCCAAGGAGAAAAGATTTTCTCCTTTCTGCCCTCAGAAATTCCCTCCAAAAGCATACATTTACCTCACCTATTCCAGAGATGAAACCTGCCACCCTTATTCCCTCAGAAAACCCCTCCAAAAGCATACATTCACCTCAACAATTCCAAGCAGAAAGCCTTCTTCCTTTCTTCAGATATTCCAAGTAAACTATTTTCCACACCTCCGTAACCCCAAGGAAAAAAACTCTTCTTCCTCTCTTCCCTCAGAAATTCCCTGCAAAAGCATACATTCACCTCAGCAATTCCAGGGAGAGAACCAGCCACCTTTCTGCCCTCAGAAATTTCCCCCAAAACTTTCCATTCACCTCAGCATATCCAACGAGGAAAACCTTGTGGAGGAAATCAGCGAAGAAAGAGAGGAGGAACTGTTTTTACTCTTTGAATTTGCTGAGTTGAAGGCAATGTTTTGGGGAAATTTCTGAGGGAAGAATGGAGAAAATCTTTTCTCCTTGGAGTTCCTGAGCTGCAGGAGATGTTTTTCTTGGAATCCCTGAGGAGAGAAGGAAGGCTTTTCATCGTGACGTGGTTGAGCTGAGGGAAAAGTTTTGGCGGGAATCTCTGAGGGCAGAGAGCGAGAAAGAATTTTGTCCTTCAATTTGCTGGGTGGGGGGAGAGCTCGGGGGGAGTTTTGAAAGGGAATTTCTGAAAGAAAAGAGAAGGAAGCAGTTTATCCTTGGAATTGCTGAGGCAAGGGAAGGCTTTTGTATGGTATTTCTTAGGGAAGAGAGGAGGAAGTTTAGTCTCTCTCGAATGATTGAGGTGTGGGAGAGTTTTTTAAAGGAATCTTTGAGGAAAAGAAGTAGGTTTTTCTGCTTGGAGTTGTAGATGTGAAGGAAGAGTTTTGGAGGGATTTTCTGAGGGAAGAGTAGAGTTAGGTTTTTCTCCGTGGATTTGCTGAGCTGAATGAGGCATTTTGGAGGGAATATCTGAAGAAGGAGGGAGACTTTTCTCTTCGGAACCACTGAGGTGAAGTTAGAATTTTGGATGGAATCTCTGAGCGAAGAGAGGAGGAGCAGGTGCATTGTCCATGGTTTACCTGAGGTGAGGGAGTGGTTTTTGTAGTGACTCTCTGAGAGAAGTGAGGGGAATGTTTTTCTCCTTGAAATTTCTGGGGTCAGGAAAGGGCTTCAGAGTGAATATCTGAGGCAAAAGTGAGGGAAATTTTTTTTCTCCTGGAAAGCTCTGAGCTGACGGAGAGCTTTTGGCGGGAATCTCTGAGGGAGGAGCAGAGGAAGTTTTTCCTTCTTGGAATTCATGGGGTGAGGGAGAGATTTTTGGTGGGAATCTGAGAGAAGAGGGGAAGAAGGGAGTACTTTAGCAGAAAATCTAGAGTTGAGGAGGAAGAAATTAGTTTTGTTGCTGGAATGGTGAGGGGAGAAAAAGTCAATGTAAGTCTCAGAACTCTTCTAGGGGTTATACAAATATGAGGACTTGTCTGTAAAGAAATAATGTCACAAATTATCTATTAACCAATTAAAAGTGGGTTAGCTGTTTACGGAGTAAGAGACCTAGCTACCTACAAGAGTACCTGGATATGCATTATGTTAGGAATTCCTTATGGATCACAGGGAAAGGAAATTATGGAAGGTGTGGGAAGTAATAAAGAAAGAAGAACATTAGAGGAAGAACTAGGAGAGAAAGACGACAGATACACTGCTAAGACAGAGGAGATAATAGTTTTCCTTAAGTTACAGAGCACAGACAATAGATGGAGCTGACAATATTATTGCTAGGGGGAAATGCAAAACAGTGTTCCATGGATCTTTGAAAACTGATAAAAAAATAGGGTTATTGCATAACATAGGACTTAATATTTATAAAACAAATGCTGACATTGTAGCAAAGTATGTTGTATAATATACTAATGTTTCTTCTGTAAGCTAAAACATAATACCCTATTTCAGGAAGAACACAAAAAGAAAAGACACACACAGAAAGTCATGAGGCCAAAGATGAAAGTGACAGAAGACACTGAAGACCATTAACACTGTCACTTGCTTGTAGTCGAAGTTCAGTATGCACATTTCCTTTCACTGCTGCTGCTGAGCCCCCTTATTGCCAGGCGCAACAAACCCTACAAGGGCAAAAAGTGTCAAGAGGGGAATCTGGCAGCAGAGAAACTGGAAGCCATGAGAGTGAAGAGCCAGCGAGCAAGTTCTGAGGTTCTTGTGCGTGCATAGCCCACAGCCCGTTCCCTGCCCATCCGTGTCCAGGGTTCTGGCCCTTACTTCGCTGCTGGCCTCCAATGCTCTTGGGCATCTGCAGTGCTGCCTGAAAGAAGCCCTCTGCGCAGGAGCAGGAGTTTGCAGGAGGAGGCTGCAGGTGAAGCCTGCCTGTGTGGCAGGTAAGGGCAAGAAGAGCAAAGTGCTGTAGCGGTCCTTGGCTGCAGGTGTGGCCAGCATTGCTGTGGGTGGCTGTGTGAGAGGAGGCCTGTGTGAACGTGGCCTGCAGCCTCCTTCCTTTGTGCAGGGGGTTTGGAGCAGGGCCGCCTGGGCTGAGGCTGGAGGTGGGCTTCTTGTTGGCTTTGTTGTTTTGTGGGTGAACTGAGCTGGAGTGTGGCTTGTGTCTTGCTGCAGGTGCTCTGCTCCTGCAAGGGCAGAAGAAGGCAAGAAGAGAATCTGGCTGCAGAGAAACTGGAAGGCATGAGAGTAAAGAGTCTGCAAGCAAGTTGTGAGACCGAAGATTGAAGAGAGGAAGACGTCGGAGAAGGAAAAGGGACCCTTGACACCGTCACGTCCTTGTAGTCAGGGCTCGGGATGGAGATTGGCTTTCCCTGATGGTGCTGAGCCCCCTCATTACCCGGCGCAGCAAACTCAAATTGTGAGGGGGTGATCTGTCTGCTCCTTGGCCTATGGCCAAGCTGCCCCTTTTGCTGGCCGCTGAGGGTGACTGCCCTGTAAGGAGGGAAGAAGTCCGCTGGCTGTCCATTTGTGAGGGAGATGGAGCTCTTTGGAAGTCTGAACCTTGGGATCCCCCAGTAAGTGGGGTTGTAGTCTCTGCACCAGTGGCGCTATGGCATGCAATGCCAACCAGCCTAGTGTGGCTCCCCTGTCATCAGGGCGGAAGCCACCAGCAAGCTGTTTCTAGGCCCTGGATACCCTGAGGCGAGAGCCTGCTCCATAAGTGGGGTCAAGGCGTCTGCCTGTCGGCTTCATGTGCACATGGCGGTTCCATTTGATCGGGGCTCATGTGTAAGTCAGGTGTGTAGCCTGTGGCTGGTCTGCCTGTTTGTCAGTGGCCTGGGTGGCACTTTGGGCCAAACACCTCCTCTGTAAGCGGGGTCAAGGTGTCCGCCTGCGGGCTTCATGCCCACGTGTCATTTAGGTTTTGGTGGGGCTCACCTGTAAGTTAGATGTTTAGCCCATGGCTGGCCTGCCTGTTTGTCTGTGGCCTGGGTGGCATTTTGGGCCAAGCGCCTGCTCCATAAGCGGGGTCGAGGTGTCTGCCTGTGGGCTTGATGCTCACGTGGCAGTTAATTTTCAGTGGGGCTCACCTGTAAGTGAGGTGTGCAGCCCTTGGCTTGACTGTCTTGTCTGTCTGTCTGTAGCCTTGGTGGTTCCTTGGGCTGAGCACCTGCTCCATAAGCGGGGTCAAGGTGTCTGCCTGTGGGCTTCATGCCCGCGTGGCATTTCAATTTCATCAGGGCTCACCTGTAAGTCAGGTGTGTAGCCCTTGGCTTCACAGCGTGGCTGCATGCCGTGTGCTGCGCCTGGAGAGGAGCTGTGAAGACCTGTAGTAGCAAAGTATGGGCCGCCTCGGTGCTTGGGTGGGTGTACTTTTGTACCTGCCTCTGCTTGGGAGTGGTAGAGACTGGAGTAGTTTGTGCAGCGTGCTGTCATTTTCTCCTCTGGGAACAGTAACGTGGTGTGTGTGCATGGATGTGTGTGCGCGCAAGTGGATGAGGAGAAGCCTGGTTGGTGCAGAAGGTGTTGGTGTGGATGCTTAGGTCGTAGCACACTGCAGCCAATTTTCCTTATTCTTCCCAGACTCAGAAAGCAAGGAACGTTGCGTGCCCTAGGCAAGGGATTGATTATCCAGCCTCCTTCCAGATGGGATTGGTGTGGGTGCAGAGCACATGCCCTTGCTGCCGAGGAGCAGGCCAGCCTCTTGGAGTCGAGCCTCTAATTGACAGTAGTGTTAGGGCGTCAGGCCCACGTGGGAATTTGGTCCCATCAACCATCTCTGGAAGGAAGATGCTGGCTGTGCCTGTCCCTGTATGCCAAGCTCCTTGGGTCAGTGTGCTCCCTAAACAGGGAGGAGGTCTCTGCAGCTGGGCTTCATGCCCATGCATGCGGCAGCCTGTGTTGCGCTGCAAGCAGCCCCTAGGCCGAAGGGCAAGAGCCCACTGCGCTCCCTGTAGGCAGGGTGTGGGTTGTGCGTGCAGCTAGAGCAGCAGCCTCTTGGCTGATGGTGCTTTTGTCAGGCAGCCATGGTGAGCCCCTTGTAAGCTTAGGATGCTGGTTGCCTTTTTGCAGCTCACGGGGGACACTGAGCTTCCGGGAACCCTGGCATCCCATGGATGCGGGCTGCAGTCCATGCCCTTATGGTGCCATGCCCTGCTGACAGCCTCGGCCGAGCGATGCCTCTGTAAGCAGAGGGAGAGTCGCAAGAGCTGCCTCTGGGAGAAGCAGGCAGGCCCGTGGTGCCTTGAGCCCCAGGGCTGCTACGTGCAGTGCGGAGGCTGAGCCGTTTGCCCTCGGCCCCTGGGGAAGAGGCAGCTGTTTGGAGCCACTTGTGGAAGGAGGTCCCCGCCTAAGCGTGGGCAGAGGCTCTTGTGCTTGCATAGCCCACGGCCCCTTCCCTGCCCATGCATGTCCAGGGTCCTGGCCCTTCCTTCACCACTGGCCTCCAATGCTCTTGGACATCTCAGCGCTGCCTGAAGACTTCTGCACAGGAGAAGGATGAGGAGCAGGAGGAGCCACTCAGCTGTTCCACCACCGGATATCTCTAGCTGTCTCTGCTTCAGCTGCACAGTAAGCTAATACAGGCAGAATGATTGCAAGCAGCTGTGTCTGGAGCTCTCTTCACAGGGTCCTTCCAACTCAGGACATTCTATGATTCTATTATTCTATGAGACTAAGATGATAATGTTAATTCCTCTTGCCGTGTTTTTAATTAGGAAAGTGTTTCTGTAGCTAGTAAAAGATTCTTTATGTTCTCCACTGTTTTTCCTTGCCCTAAACCTTTGAGTCTAAGCAGAAATCTGAGCTAGCCTTGTGCTGGTTACTGAATACAAGCCTCCGAAACCATGGACATCTGCATTGGTTCTTCAGGGGTGAAGCCTTCATGCAGGATTCCATTAGCACCTATTAACAGTGAAAGGTAATTTATTGGGGAGTTTTTCAGTGTTTTATCCCTTAGAGCCCCACACTATTCCCGGCAGCTCTGAAGAAATGGTGACTTTTGAGTGTCCACCATGGGGCTTCTTGGGAGCTCACTCCTCCCTGGGGTTTTTGCGTGCCTTGATGCAGCCAGGGCAGCAACCAAACTGCAGTGACACTTGCCTTGCACTCACCTGCCTTGTGTTTGTGCAGGTAGAAATGGCTCACAGGAGAAATGATGGGAGCTGGCTCCTTCACCATGGCCTCACTGCAAGGCTGCATAAGCCCGTAGTTTGGTTCTGATGACATCAGAGCAGCTCTACAGTAGCTATAGCGATTCCCCTAGGTGCTGGTGGGAAAGGACTTTATGGAGAGAGAAAGTTGGGGTTGGAGCTGTGAAATCACATACAACATTGTGAGACAGTCACAAGAGGGACAATTTATAGTTAAAGGTCAAAAGGAATGGAAGAGTAACCCTCAGAGCAGCTCTTGGCCTTTAAGGTCTCCTTTTGCAGTGTCATTGTTTAAGGGTAGAACTCTGAGCATCCTCCACCAGCTGATGTCCTGCTTTGAGCTCCCATTCCCATGGCAACAAAACTCCACAACACTGTTGGTATTTTGCATAGGATGATTCCATTTCCTCCCTGCCTGGGGCTGGAAATCCTGTGGCCACCCAGAGGGAATCATTGGGGCAGGAAAGTGTTGGAGCAAACAGAGCCATGAAGTGGAGGCTGAGCTTTGGAGAAATCCAGTAGATTGGTGCTAACATCCAGACACCAAGCAAAGCATGTGGATCTTCTGATGTTGACCCCACAGCCCAAAGCCAGTCGGGACTGCTAAGGCAGCTGAGAACTGCCACATATCAGTGCAGCTCAGAGAGGGAAGAGAATCACAGAACATGAAGGTTGGACGAGACCTCTAAGCTCATCAAGACCAACCATACCTATCACCCCCATGCCACTAAACAATGACCCTAAGAAGAGGATCTTTCTTTCTTTACCCCCTCCAGGGATGGTGACTCCAGCACCTCCCTGGGCAGCCTGGGCCAAGACTTAACAACCCTTTCAGGGAAAAAATTCTTCCTTATTAATCTAAACCTCCCCTGGTGTTACTTGAGTCCATTTCCTCTCATCTTCAAAGAACAATGAAAACAATGAACTTTACGAATGTCAACCTGACATAAGTGATGGTGGAGCTCTATTGTTAGAGCCCTGTTTCTAGTCAGTTCATTAACAGCGTCAAAAGATCTCCAAATACCTACTTTGGGATAGTTGGGTGGTTCAAGCTTCTCCTTCCACCATGGATGGGTTATTACATGACACATTGGCAGCACAAGGCTGTGCCCCACAGGCTGACACTGTTTTCAGAGAGGTAAGAGTAAAACTGATTACACACTGAGAGCTGTAAATGCCACTTGGGCTCCTTAAAAAAACAAAAGCAGAAGGAAAGCAAAGTCTGGATCTGAACAAAACTCCTTCCTGAGCATCCATGCTTGGAGGAGTTAGTCCCAAAAGCCTAGCCCAAAGCAGCCCTTGGTTGCCCAGTACTAACCTGTAAGGTAGCAGTGAGTGGTCAAAAATGAAGCTGCTGAGCTCACACCTCTCTCCATCCCAAGGGTTTCATTTTTTCCTGGGGGTTTCACACTGGATGAGTCACTTGTTTCATTTTATCCTGTGGGTTTCACACTGGATGAGTCACTTGTCCTTTTACCCTCAGTGCATGGATGTTTGTCTGTCATCCTGGCCACAGCTGGGGTAATGCAGAGGCTCAAGGGAGACCTTCTCACTCTCTCCAACTGCACAGTAAAAATTCATATTTGAGAACCTAAAAGTAAATATACCAATAATAATAAATAAATACATTTAAATGTATAAACAAATATCTAAAAGATGAGATCAAGGAGTAAGTCGTTATGAAGCTCAGAGCCTAGTTGAAAAACAGAATAAAATGCCATTTATTTGCAAACTCCTCTGAACACAGTGTCTTTGGGAAGTTTCTAAAGGACCCAATAATCCAGAATATTGTGCTTTCTTCTGAGGGACAGCATCCAAAACAAAGAGGTTATTTCAAAGGGCTTTTATATCCAGATCAAGAGCAATGGTCTGAGATGCTGCAGCTTTTCTGTGCATCTCCAAGCAGAGTAGGAGGCATTCTCCTGGTGTCTGGCAGGGGCAGAGGAGTGCTGGGGCCACACCAGCTCTTTTCCAAGCTAAACAACTCTATGGTTCTCTGATGTTTTGTTAACAGGGTGTCCTGGTTTGGGCTGGAGCAGAATTAATTCACTAAGACGGTATTTCTTCTAGCCAGGGTTCCTTTAAAGGTTACTGTATTCCTCTGAAAGCTGGCAGTATGTTTTCAAAAACGTTATCAGCTTCTAGTGGCTTGGGCCTGAATGTCATGCTCGGTATAAATTTAGGGGGGCCATCCCCTCTGCTCTCTCTTCTTCACCTCTCTTGCAGCCCTGCTTGGCACCCCAGCTTTGCTGCTTCCCCACTTCTGAGTCCAGGCCTCCAGGGTCCAGCTTCCTCCCTTTCTCCCCCCACCCCCGGGGGAGTTCAGCTGCGTTAATATAGTGACTGGGAGGGAGAGTGGGAGGTTTGGATCTTGGTGCTGGCTCTGTATCTTTGCTTGTATATATTTGCCTGCTGCCGTTGCTTTCTATTAAAACAGTTAAACTTACTCTGCCTTTTCCAATCCACAAGTCTCATTTCATCCAAACCATAACACAGGGTCAAACCCCTTTTCTGGTCTCATTGTTCTGAATGCNGCTCAAGGGAGACCTTCTCACTCTCTCCAACTGCACAGTAAAAATTCATATTTGAGAACCTAAAAGTAAATATACCAATAATAATAAATAAATACATTTAAATGTATAAACAAATATCTAAAAGATGAGATCAAGGAGTAAGTCGTTATGAAGCTCAGAGCCTAGTTGAAAAACAGAATAAAATGCCATTTATTTGCAAACTCCTCTGAACACAGTGTCTTTGGGAAGTTTCTAAAGGACCCAATAATCCAGAATATTGTGCTTTCTTCTGAGGGACAGCATCCAAAACAAAGAGGTTATTTCAAAGGGCTTTTATATCCAGATCAAGAGCAATGGTCTGAGATGCTGCAGCTTTTCTGTGCATCTCCAAGCAGAGTAGGAGGCATTCTCCTGGTGTCTGGCAGGGGCAGAGGAGTGCTGGGGCCACACCAGCTCTTTTCCAAGCTAAACAACTCTATGGTTCTCTGATGTTTTGTTAACAGGGTGTCCTGGTTTGGGCTGGAGCAGAATTAATTCACTAAGATGGTATTGCTTCTAGCCAGGGTTCCTTTAAAGGTGACTGTATTCCTCTGAAAGCTGGCAGTATGTTTTCAAAAACGTTATCAGCTTCTAGTGGCTTGGGCCTGAATGTCATGCTCGGTATAAATTTAGGGGGGCCATCCCCTCTGCTCTCTCTTCTTCACCTCTCTTGCAGCCCTGCTTGGCACCCCAGCTTTGCTGCTTCCCCACTTCTGAGTCCAGGCCTCCAGGGTCCAGCTTCCTCCCTTTCTCCCCCCACCCCCGGGGAGTTCAGCTGCGTTAATATAGTGACTGGGAGGGAGAGTGGGAGGTTTGGATCTTGGTGCTGGCTCTGTATCTTTGCTTGTATATATTTGCCTGCTGCCGTTGCTTTCTATTAAAACAGTTAAACTTACTCTGCCTTTTCCAATCCACAAGTCTCATTTCATCCAAACCATAACACAGGGTCAAACCCCTTTTCTGGTCTCATTGTTCTGAATGCTAGCATTACACCAGTGGTGGAGATCAGGATGTGTGCACTCTGAGCACCTAAGGCATAAAAGCAAAAAGCCGAAAGCTGAAAAAAACCCAGCTGAGGGCCCCAACCCAGGCATAGCAAGTTAAAAGTCCTCTTTCCACAGAAGGAGCTGAAGATCTGTGAAGAACAGGTTGGTACATCTTTAACACCACACAAATCCTGTACTGACTCCTTCAGGGATATTCCTTCATTACATGCAAGAGGTAGACAGGCCTGTGTGTTAATTATGGGCTGTGAAGAGAAGCAGGTGCTCTTAATGTGACTTCCAGACACCCAAGACAATGAAGACCCAAGCACAGCCAGGGTGCTCTGGCAAGCAGCCTTCATGTGGAAATTGTCCATGGAGACACCTCCAGGTGTTACACCTCCCAGTTGGTTTCTGCCACCCGCTGCTCCCATACTGCTGCTCCTCAGGGAGCTTCCAGGAGCAGTGCCAGGAGGCACAGAGCTGTCCCGGGACTCAAACACTCTGCACGGCTCTGCTGGCAGACGCGCAGATGGACGGGTCCAGCATCACCCAGCACCATCAAGCATCACTCAGAAACACTCAACAGCAGCCAGCACAAACCAGCATCACTCAGCATCAGCCAGCACCACCCAGCACTATCCAACATCACCCAGCACCACTCAACATCAGCCAGCACCATCCAGCATCACCCAGCACCACTCAACATCAGCCAGCACCATCCAGCATCACCCAGCACCACTTAGCTTCAGCCAGCACCATCCAGCAACACCCAGCACCACTCAGCATCAGCCAGCACCATCCAGCACCTTCCAGCATCTGCCAGCTCCACGCAGTATCAGCCAGCACCATTCAGCACCACTCAACATCAGCCAGCACCATCCAGCATCACCCAGCACCACTTAGCTTCAGCCAGCACCATCCAGCAACACCCAGCACCACTCAGCATCAGCCAGCACCATCCAGCACCTTCCAGCATCTGCCAGCTCCACGCAGTATCAGCCAGCACCATTCAGCACCACTCAACATCAGCCAGCACCATCCAGCATCACCTAGCACCACCCATCACCACCCAGCATCACCCAGCTCCACCCAACACCGCTCAGCATCACCCAGTACCACCCAGCATCATGCAGCACCACCCAGCATCAGCCAGCATCTCTGAGCATCATCCAGCATCACCCAGCTTCACCCAGAATCACCCAGCACCATCCAGCACCACTCAGCATCACCCAGCACCATTCAGCATCACCCAGCAGTGAAGTGAGGGGGGTCAGAAGATACTTGTGAGAGCAAGTATCTTCTCAATGGTGGTCTTATGGGGGGAGTTGTAAGTAGGCAATGGAAAACAAATGGTGTGGGGTTAGATATACAGGTATCCCTGGGCTGCAAGAAGTAAAAGGGAGGCAAGAACTTCCTTGTGCTTGGAAACATCCCAGTTTTATTACAAACCAAATACATTTGGTCTTCAGTGACTCTAAAGCCTGGGAAATATCCCAAGCAATCCATTCCTTCTCCGGGCCTGCTGCAGAAAGGTCCAGTGATAGGAAGGCTCACATGGGTTGGATCAGAGCCAATACACAACCTGTTTCAGGGCCCCCTCAGGGCCTTCAGCAAAAGGAAGTCCCACTTAGGCTCCAGCCTTACTCAGAAACTTCCCTCTCAGGTACCTTCAATGGGCCAGAAAGGCCTTTTCTACACCCCAAAATCATGTGGGGGCATCTGTGCATGACATACTATATGGAATTTGCATCTCCCTGTTTCTTTCCACCTCAAATGTCCTGTTGCTTTCAGCAGGCACGTCAGCCAAGTGTCCAAGAAGGAAAACTCAAGGTTTAGACAAAGCCCCATGGAAGTGTCCCCATGCATGCAGCAGCTAAGCCCCCAAGGCTACCTTGACCCACAGCAAGTGAGGAATTGACCCTAGAGAATTTGGAGATCAGTAGGAAAAAAGTAGGTTTTGGGGACTGTTTAGCATCTACATCTAGGAGATGAAAGCTTTCCATGTGGGGAGGAGTTAGGAAATCCTTGGGCTGGGTCTTCAAGGCAAAGAGCTTTGCACTTTTGCTCTCCCCCAGGGATGGGTGCCAGCAGCCAAAGGTTGAGGCACCTGCATTTCCTCCTGCCCTCCCAGGCAGGGATGTGGAGGAAGTGCTTGGGAAGGGACATGGAAGAGAACCAGCTCTCCGTAGAAATGAAACAAGCCCCAAGTGAATGTTTAAAGGGAATTGCTTTAGTTTTTTGCATTGAAAGGTATAGGTGAATGTGATTTGATTGCCCAGTAGAGGGGAAAAAAACACAGGGCAGGCACAGGAAATAAGCTTCCTGAGAAGGTTTTAGAGTGGAGTTACACAACCCTGGGGTGCAAACTGGGAGGAGCTGAGATCTCCAGCTACAAAGAAACCATCACAGAATGGTTTGGGTTGGAAGGGGCCTTTAGAAGTCATCTAGTCCAAACCCTTCCTACAGCCGGCAGGGATATCTGCAACTCGAGCAGCTTGCTCAGAGCCCCAGACAAACTGACCTAGAATGGTTCAAGGAATGGGACGTCTCCCACCTCTCTGGGCAACCTGGGCCAGGCTCCACGCAGCTCCTTTCCCTCCCCTCTCGCCCTCGGTGCAGCTGTTTCGGTGAGCGGCAGCAGCGCCCCCCGCAGCTCTGTCGCTGCCGTCTCGGAGCAGGTGCGGGTGGCTGCCGGCAGCTGTCCCTCGGTACAGTTCTTTTATTGCCGCCTCAGCTCCCCTTCCCCTCGGCGCAGCTTTTATTTGCTCTCGCATCTCCCTCCCCTCAGCGAAGCTCTTCTGGGTGCCTACCCCGTCCAGAGGCACAGCTCTTTCAGTGACAGAAGAAGGCTTTGTGGTTTTGTTTGGGCTCTTGCATCCTGCCTGGGTGTGACTGAGCAGTGGAAAGTCTCTTCCCACCTCCAGCTGATGCTCAGAACCTAATGGGCTGGGCCTTTTCGGTCTCCTTAGAGCTTTTACAGTCACGAGCTAACAGTAATTTGACAGCATTGCAGAGGAGAAAACTCTGTTTGGGACTAAAAACACCTCATTTTGTTGTCTGTCTAAAAGGAAAGAAGTGTTCTTCCCAAAACATGCTGTAAGTAAACTAAAACCATTTTGCCAGTGTTACACAAGGAATTCCATGGATTGTGAGTTTCCGCAGCAGGTCACATTTGACCCCTGGTGAAGGGGAGTTGAGAAATACTCACTTGAGATGGACCTGAAAGTCCAGAAGAGGTTGATCTTGATGTCCTGGATGGATACTGCATGTGGAGGGGTGATATTTGGGAGGGATGCTGCCCTAGAAAGATGCTGCCCTGGAAGGATGCTGCCCTGGATGGATATTCTCTCAGAGAGGTGTTGCCCATCCTGAAGGGATGCTGCCTTTGGATGGATGCTGTCCTGAAGGGATGCTACCTGTGGAATTGATCCTGCCCTTGGGTGGATGATGCCCATGGAGGGATGTTGCCTGTGGGAGGATGCTGTCCTGGAGGGATGCTGTCCCAGAAGGATGCTGCCCTGGAAGGATGCTGCCTGTGGCAGGATGCTGTCTCAGAGGGATGTTGCCCATCCTTAAGGGATGCTGCCTATGGATGGATGCTGTCCTGGAGAGGTGCTGCCCATGGAGCAGTGCTGTGTCAGAGGGATGTTTCCCATGGAAGGATGCTGTCCATGGCCAAGGCATGGCCAGGCTGAACCTCCTGCAGGAGCCATTGGGAAGACAAGTGAGGGACTGGAGCCATGATGGGCTGTCCCAAGGACTAACTCAGGAATTTCACTTCTTCTGCAAAGCAAAGGCAATTTAATCTGTCCAGAATGATTTCATCTCTTCCAGAAGAACAATAGCACACCTATTTAAGAGATTCCAGAAAGCACAACATGGAAAAATACCTGGCGATCCATAAACTCCAAAGCTTCCTTGAACACATTGAAACTCTTGCTGCTTCTCCCTAGCATCCAGGCAAACAGAGGAGTAAACATCAACCTGAGCCAAGCATTTGTATCCTCTCTGCTCTACCAGTGACACTGATTGCTTCCAAAGAGTTGCTGGAATGAAGATGTTGAAAGAAGCAGGGATGAAAGAAAGAGAAATGCTGTGGCTTGGGCTTGAGGAGGTTTTCCTGAGCACAGGCAAAGAGGAGTGGGACATCCAGTGTGAGAGCAGCCCCTGGCCATGCTCAGCAGAACCAGCAGCAGATCAGTGCTGAGAAAAAAGGAATGAGCCTTAGAGACTTCAAGTCAACTCCCAAAAAATCGTATTAAATCTTCCAACAGGCACAGAGGAGTGGAAAAGGCTCAGGAGTTCATCGTCCCTGCAGGGTCTGGAATTGCTGGGATTCATCTGATCTTCTGCCCCTCACCTTGCATGCCCTAAGGAGCCATCCAAATGCCATAGTCTCCCGCAAGCAATTGTGATTTTGTCTGATCCCTTTCAAAGCGGAGAGGTTTCCTTTTGGGGGAAGACCATTAGCAAACTCGTGGTGTATCCAGACAGACCTCAATGGGATAGAAGAGGATCTTCAGCTCCACGTGGGTTTTGCAGACACATCCATCTCCTGCTTCAACCCCAGGGTAATGAGTTAGAAATGGGATAGGATTCCTAGCTGCCTCTTTGGCTTGGAAGTGGTTATTTAGCCTCTCAGCGCCACAGACTCACCCTTTGGCTAGAAACATTATTTGTCCTCTCTGCCAGGACAAAGGTTGAGATACTGTTTGCAAAATGCTGCAGTTAGAGAAGAAAATGAGAGCTATTTCCTTAACAAATTCCAGTTCAGGTGGAGAACTGGAATTGACTACTGGGATTGAAGCAGACAAATCCTTCCAAGGTTTGTAACATTTCTTATACATTCCTGAATTTGAGGTGGCTTTGGTAACTTTTCAGAGCTTGAAAATGGAATTGATGATCTTAGAGGTCTCTTCCAACCTTCCTGATTCTGTGATTCCCTTCCTTACGGTAACCAGAAACATGAGGGCTGAGCTCCAGCCCAGGACCTCAGTAGGAAGCTCCTTCATCTGCTGTTACTGAATTTCTGCTTCATGTAATGCTCATGGATGATGAATGAATGCTTGTTCTCCTCCTGAGCCTGAGCAAATCATAGCATTTCACCTGAAACTTCAAACAAAATATGGTTCAGAAGAGTTTTGGAACTCCTCTTCCAGGATTCTGATGCAAGTCCAACAAGAGAAGCAACACAAAAGCTGAGTGGTTACTCATANGCACAATGGCTCTATAAACACTGATCTTTGTACTTATCTTCAAGTGTTTATTTCGCCAGACTCTGTGATAGAGTTTTCCGAAAGCACTATATGCCTTTGCCAACCTATTGTCTATGTCTCTGTCAATCTTACCATCTGAGGAGATGAGGCTGCCTAGGTAGTTAAAATGATGGACTGATCTAAGCTCCAAATCGCCAATGGTGATATGAGGATGATGAAAGACTTCCTGAGGTGCGGGTTGATATAAAACTTCTGTTTTCTTTAAACTAACTTCCAGCCCAAAAAGCTGAGCAGCAGCTGCAAAGCAGGATGTTAAATGCTGCAGAGCTACTTCTGTATGGGCAACAAGGGCAGCATCATCAGCATAAAGCAGCTCCCGGACAAGATGGTTTATAGTCTTAGTATGGGCCTTCAAACACCTTAGGTTAAATAGGCTTCCATCAGTATGATATCTAATGTAGACACCGTCCTGGTCATCAAATTCTGACATGGCCCTTTGGACCATCATGCTGAAAAAGAGTGTGAATAGAGTTGGTGCAAGAACGCAGCCTTGTTTCACGCCATTAGTTATTAGAAAGGGCTCAGAAAGTGGTTAGCTGCTGGGTGATGTGACTCATGTTCCAGCAGAGGTTTGGACTTTGTTCTTCCAGTCACTGCTCCTGATGGGGAATCAATCAGTTTAATCCCATAATGGGAACAATTAGCCTCACAGAAAAAAGATCTCACTTGTCACCTCATCTTCTGCTTACAATCTTGTGCCAATGTTTCTTCTTCTTCTTCTCTTCTCAGCTGCTGCTCATTGGTTCATGTGCTGAGGAGGTGACAGATGGTGGGGAGAAGAGCCAGGGTTAATCCTGACCTCATGGACCCCAAAGCAAAGCTCCTCAGGATATTTTGGGCTCTCAACCCAATGGGTAAGATGAAAATGAGCTGAGCATCTCCTCTCAGAGTCCCTACCTGCCTGCTTCACATTGTCCAGGCTCCTTGTTGAGTTAGGCTCAGGCTGGGGATTACAGGCCAGGAGTAAGATTAGACCAGAGCTAGCGGGCACTTTCTCCTCTGTCTGCTCTGCTGCCTGAGGGGGGAAGTGGGACTGGGAATGGGGTGAACATGGAGCCAATTCATTGATAATCACAGAATCTTTTTGGTTGGAAGAGACCTCTTAAGATCAAGTCCAACCATTAACCAGCACTGCCAGGTCCCCACTAAAGCATGTCCCTCAGCATCACATCTCCATGCCTTTTCAGTCCCTCCAGGGATGGGGACTCCACCACTATCCTGGGCAGCCTGGACCAGACCTTGACAGCTCTTTTGGGGAAGAAAATGTTCCTAAACATCCAACCTAAACCTCCCCTGGCACAACTTGTTCCTTGGGAGAAGAGACTAACCCCCGCACCTCACTCCAATCTTCCTGCAGGGAGTTGTAGAGAGCCAGAAGGTCTCCTCTCATACAGAGCAGGGAATCTTTTTTTTTTTTTACCTCCCAAAAAATCAGCAAAACCTGTCAGATATGGAATTTTAACAAATCTCAGATTAGAACTTAAGTTCTTCTGTCGTCTGGCTTATGAAGTCTGGCCAAGGAAGTCCATCCAGGCATGTAGTAAGCAAAACAATCTATTTCCTATGAAATGCAGACATTTAGAAACCAGGAATGATGTTTTTTACTGGGGAGCATGACAAAGAAAACGGTTCTATCTTCCTGAGACAGCTTTTAGCTCTGGGTGCAGGCTTGGAGTCACAGATTGCTGCTTTCCTGAACAGGTTCAGCTGCCATTGACTCGAGCAAGACCACTGAGTGCTCAGCAGCTTCGTGCATCTCAGTGACCTGAGTGCCTGCAAGTGATTTCTGAAACTAAGAAACCCCAAACTAGGATTCAACTCTGAAAGGATGACTTGCTGGCAGTATTTTCCTCAGCTGCAGGCTTGGCTGTCCTTTAGGAGCTGCTGAGAAAGCTTTCTCTAATGTTGGTAAATGTGTCAAGCTCTAAGGAGAGCTGCAGATGGGTAAGATTTACTAGTGCTGGCTTCACAGGGCTGTGTTGGAGAGTCACTGAGTCTCCTCCTTTACTTAGCATAAAGTACTTCATCTAGTGCCCACAAATCATCTTGGAAAGGAATAAAATGAGCTAATGATCTTTTTTTCCATGTGATTTTGACAGGCTGTAGGGCAGAGATATTGTGCAGCATTCATAACATTGCATTTCAGCAAAGTTATTGTGTCCTGGAGGAGATAAACAAAGGAAAAGCCTCTGAGTAAGGTTTAACCTTTACTATGAGGACTCTGGTCTTGTTGGGTAAATTAAAACCTTAAGATCCCGCAAGTCCTGAGCATAAACCAGCAGTCTTCATTTCTAGAGGGATTTTTCATTAGCATCTTTCCCCACTGTTTGAATCTATTAGTAGCCTTCAGAGTCTTGTGAAGTCATGAATGATTTTGTAATGAAATGTGTGACAGCTGCCTAGGCTTTGATTTGTAGTGGAAGTCTGTCAGTGTTCACAGAAAATGTCCACGTCAATAAATTGCTATAAATCAGCATTCAATCTATGACATTTGCATTAAATCTATGGCATTTACACCAATTGGAACAAAATTTGTACTTGTTCCTTATAGATAAAAAATAGAGGCTTTCCTTTCCTGAAATTATTAGCAAATCCAATGTCGCTTGTCATATCTATTTATGCAAATTGGAAATCCCAGTTTTCATTTCTCTCACATGTTTCAGTGCCTGAATTGGATTGACTTTGGGGAAATGATAAGATGAAAGTAATAGAATGGCAAAAAAAAAAAAAAAAGAGAAAATTCCCAGGCATTCATTGCTGAGATTTTAGACTTGAACACACTGCACAAAGCCCTGAATTTGGAGCCCAAATCCTTTGCAAAGTTCCTGCTGCTGTGGCTTTTAGCCATGCTGTGTCCCCCAGCTGTGCTCACTGACACTGAAGATGCAGATCTGGAAGCAGCACTGTTTATTGGGAAGCACAAAAGCAAAGAAGAGAAATAAATCTCATTTATTTTAACAGCATTTTGCTTGGCTCATGCTCTCTTTCGTTCAGTTTCATGCTGCTTCTTAGAAGTAGGCTAGGAGTGTGTAAAGCTGCCTCAGTGCAAGACACGACTTCTCATTCTTTTGACCGTAGGAATCCCTAGAGCTCATCTGCTGAGCTTTGTGTGAATGTCCTCAGAGCAAAACATCGCAAATGGAGTGACACAGTTGTCACGAATACATAGACTAGGAAGAGTTTTCAGATTTGACTCTGCCAGAGAATCCAAACTGCCCTTGGTTAGCAACTGCAGTGGCATTTGAAGATCAGACAGGGTTTATTTTCTGGGTTGGTCTGTCTGTTTTTTTTTTAATGAAGACAGAGAGAAAAATTTCCTGGACACCAAAAAACAGCAAATACAAATTAATCTGATGTCTTACATAAAGGAACATGCTGTTCATTATAGGATAGGAGAGTGGAAGGGTCTAGGACACAAGTCTTCTGAGGAGCAGCTGAGGGCACTGGGGTTCTTTAATCTGGAGAAGAGGAGGCTCAGGGGAGATCTTCTCACTCTCTACAACTCCCTGAGAGGAGGGTGTAGAAGGTAAAGGTTGGCCTCTTTTCCCAAGGAGCAAGCAATAGGACAAGAGGAAATAGGAAACAGTCAGAAATTGCACCAAGGGAGAATTAGGTTGGGCATTAGGAAGAATTTCTTCCCTGCAAGAGTGGTTAGGCATTGGCCCAGGCTGCCCAGGGCAGTGGTGGAGTCATCATCCCTGGAGGGGTTCAAACAACATGTAGACATGGCACTTGGTGAGATGGTTTAGTGGCATGGGGGTGGTTGTTTGACAGTTGGACTGGATGATCTGAGAGGTCTTTTCCAACCTTACTGACTCTAGAATTCTCTAATCATGTCTTGACATCTTCTAAACCGGAAGTGTCAAACATCAACATGTGCATTGTCCATGGAACTAACCCTAGCAATTTATGGCCATGGCTGCTCCTATTCTTCACAAAGAATGCTTACTACAGACTTCTCCAATTTCACATAGCCAGAACATTGGCATATTAAAACCTGTGCCTGGGACATGCCAGCACTAGGGAATATTCTGGCACTCTCCAAATCATCCAGCAGTGGCAGGTAAAAGAGCAGTGGACTGGGATTGAGATGCCTGCACTCCTTGTAGGTAGAGTACTGATGGGGACGTGGAGGGAAAGAAGGAGCAGTGTTGGTTTTGTTCAGGAGAATAGTTCAGCACTATTTCAGCCAGCAGAAAAGAAGCTGAAATTATGGCACTTGCTGTGTTTCTATTCACGGAGTGACCAGCCAGCAGACTTCAAATTCAGGTGTTTCTATTTGCTACCTGATTGCTAAGTACCCAATTTCTTTTTAGCACAATTCTCTCAAAGTCCCAAGAGGTACCTGAGGCTAGGGATTTGTGGACACTCAGCTATGTTAAACAGCCATTCTGTTACCTAATTCCAAGGAGGTGGCATTCTTAGAAGAGATCTCTCTCTCTCCTTTACATTTTGTGGCCATGTACTTAGTTGCTCTATGCGTAGCGAAGATTCCTCAATGGCCTTTAGCAGGAGCTTAGGATTCCAGGTTTAGATGTTTCTCATCCTACCATCATCACACAGTGTTAGGTAGAAATTGAAATAAGGATGTTCTGTAGTAACTCCTTCAGGCAGGACACACTGGACAAGGCAGGTGACATCTACACACCACTTCCAACCATTCTGGCAGAAAACCCCAATTAGGACCATCAGGGCCATGAGGGCACTACCAGATCTGCCTCACCTGGAGCCTCACCACCTCCCCTGATGCCCATAGGCTCAGGGGCTCTATTTAAGCTCAGCCTGAGGTGTTTTGGTCTTGTTTGAGTTATGGTGAAGAAGTTTAGCTTTAGCTGTGTGTGATGCTCCTGTGGATCTGCCTGGTGATTACTGAACTGAGACTGACCCTGGTCACCCTCCTTGCTCCTAGCTGGTGAGTAGACTTCCTGGCTTGGCCTTGGCACTGCCTTCCCACTGGTGTTGTGCTGACCTGGGTTCTTCATGAAAGCTGGCTCCCCTCCCTGGCTTTGTTCTGGCTGGGGGTTGTGGGGCTGGGGCCTGGCTGGTGAGGATTAGTGAGTCTCCTTTCCCTTGAGGAGCAGCTGTTCCTAGTCATGACTCTAGCTTGGTTTTTCTAGTTAGCTATACATTCACAGAACAGTTCAGGGTGGAAGGTGAGGAGCTTTATTTTTTACTCAGAGAACTAAAGACATTTGATGGGTTTTTAAATATATATATCTATCTATCTCTATGCACTGTATGGAAAGAGTTTGCCTCCTTACTGTTTGAAACTTAACTAGCTTTCCTTTGTCTGAATGCACAGTCCTTTACTTCTTCCAGGGTTACTGCTTAATAGGTCTGATTTACTGTCCTTTTGCAAAGGAGGAGGATAATGTTATCCCAAAGGTGTTATGTAAGGAAATTGGGAAGCAGCCCTCATATTAGATAAAACCATTGGGACAATTATTCATATTCATCCCAACCACCATGAACCACACTGAGGTGGGCAAGAGGGAACATATATATTCATGGTGGTGAAAGATGTATAAACCTTTGCTAAATGCAAAACTCCTTCCTGTTTCTTCTGCTTTTTCCTTTCAAGAAAGCAGACTGCTCCTATCTCCTATTTTTGCTGCATGATGGAAACAAAAGGTTCTTTTTTGTGCCTCCAACTGTGTTCTTCCCCAAGGATTCTAGGTTTGGGGTTGCTCTTTCTCTGTAAGAGAGAGAGTCTGTTGCAATGACTGTAAACAAACTGGACTCTAGGGATTCTTCAGCCCTTCAGGAAACAACTTGCCGATTGTCAAGGGTAGAAATGAAACCATTTACTTGCATTGTCTAAGATACATAGAAGGAAGGGAACAGTAACACAACAGGCGGGTCTGGTTTATGACATTAAATAGGTACTTTTACTGCTTGATATAAGTTCATAATAAATAAGAATCCATTTCCTAACAGTGTTAGCAATCAAAAGTCAGAGGAAAAATAGCAGCACTTTGCCCCTGGGCATTGTTTGAAGGGGATTCTGAAGGAGTAACCAATATAAATGTGTATCGACTCCTTCCAATTGTTGGAGAGTCTCAAAGTGCTTTATAAGCTGCTTAGTAGCAAGGTACCATCAAATGAAGAGGTAGGTTTTTCTTTGAAGAATCAGATTAGTGTTAGCTGTCAAATGAAATGAGCTGGGGAGTCTCACTGCAGATCAAAGCCTGAGTGCAGTGGGACTGCCTTTTGGAGCAAGTCTTAGGAGACATCACCCTGGAGCTGCATTTCTTCTTGTTCACTTTCTATAAACTAAAACACAGCACACATCCACCTCTGAAACAGGTTCACCATTCCTATGTGTTTCTGATGAGAGAGGAAAGGACAGACCTTGGAGCCTTTTAATTAAATTCCTGGCCTCTGAGTTATGAATAACCCAAAGTGGTGCAGCTCATAGCAACTGTGAGTGCAGCTAAGTATCTAAATGCAATAGGATCTTGGTGAAGAAGAGAGGCAAAGCTTTCTTTGTTCCAATTTCTTTAATCTCCTTTAATAAAACAAAGATCTCCATTTGGCTGAGGTACTCAGCAAAGCTAAAGCTTAGAGGACAAATGAAAGTAGCATTGGTGCTTCAAACAGCATTTGCAAGAAGCTGATTTGGAATTAACTTCTTGGAGATAAGGAAAGAAAGCTAGTTTAGTTATTAGAGCTTCTAGTTGGTGGCCATGTGGGAAACAAGTGTATTTTTTGGCTTGCTTTGCTTTTGTGGCATGACTTTGAAAGCAGTACTGACTGTCTCCTGCAATCTTTCTCTTCTGTGGCTTGCTCAAGGGCCTGCTGACGATTTCCTTGTTTCTCTAGACAGCGCATCATTTTCCCAGTTGTGTGGAAAACCTAATTCAGCATGCTATGGAACTTACTCACAGGCCAAAACTGCTTAATGCAGGATAGATCATTCACTTGTGTCAATTCCCAGCTGGGAATTTCACTCTTGGAGCTTTTAATCTTCAATAGATATCAGATCAAAACTATGATCTGCTCTGAGAAGCCAGTAGTACCCATATTTCCAGCACCTTCAGGGTAGGAATCTTCCCTTTGGGGAATCCACAGCAAAAGGAATTGTGTTGTAGGTGGTAAAGAATGCTGACACCAAAATGTAATTATCTTTCTGTAATTATCATAGAATCATGGAATGGTTTGGGTGGGAAGACACCTTCAGAGGTCATGTAGTCCAACCCTTCTGCAGTCAGCAGGGACATCTGCAACCAGCTCAGGTTGCTCAGAGCCACAGAAAACCTGACCTGGAATGTTTCCAGGGATGGGCCATCTCCCACCTCTCTGGACAACCTGTGCCAGTGGCTCACTATCCTCACAGAAAATGTCTTCCTTGGATCTAGTCTGAATCTCCCTCTGTTAGTTTCAAGTCATCACCCCTTACCTCATTGCAACATGCCCTGCTAAAAGCTTTCTCCCCATCTTTGTTTCAGGACTTGTTTTTCTTTCTCAGGATTACCCAGTACATTTCAGCAGATGAACAAATTAAAAGAAACAACACATTGACAATGCCAAATTGGCTCTAAATCTTCTAATTAGAAGCACTAAAATCCCTCTCTCCCTGGGAAAGGGAAGGAGGAAGCCACTGATTTCTGCAGATCATATCCATCCCAGCTTCCTTCCAATTCTGAACACCAGCTTGATCCTGTGATTGAATCCAAACATAATCCTTGGAGAATCTTTCTAGGAGTGGGATTTAATTGGAATATGACCTTGAATCAGTATTCCAGTCTGCTGTATGGAAGAAAGATTCCTGGCAATCCTCTTGTGTGACAGCAGGGTTGGCTTTGCAGATGTGTAGCTATTGCTCAGTTACAGACTGTGCAAGGTGAAAATGAATCAGAAAACCAGTTTAGGGAAAGCATGAGTAGCACATTTAGGCTAGTAAAGCTATAGGAGCTTACAGAAGAGGTGGAGACTTAATATGAAAAGCCAAAAGTGGACACTAAGGAAAAAGTCATTCCTGTGCTCTCCTGCTTCTGTGCCATGTGAGATTTATTCTCCCCCTGTAGCATCACTGCAGGGTTTCTCCTTGTTTTTTCCCCTTCATGTGGTCCTTTCTGTTGAAGCCCATGGACCATGTGGCAGGTGAACATTGGCTGCTGAAAGTCAGCAAAGTCTGACAGCCTTTCAGCTGATGTCTGTCCTCTCCTTTTACAGTGCAAGAATTTGGTTTATAATGGAATAAGAAGTTATTATCTTTTCCCTGAAGGAAATGTACCCACAGCTTTTCTAACAGCTAGGTTCTTTGCACTGATAAAAACCTTTGGAAGTAATTACACAGAGGACACAGTCCACAGCATTTTACTTTTCATATGCTATAAATAAGCCAGGATCAATTGCAAGTCCTAATAAAGAAGGCAGCATGTATTAATTTTACAGAGTAGAATCTATTTCAGGAGATGTGCAAGCAGATAACAAACTCCCTGGTCTGCAGGGGGGAAAAGCTGCTTGCAGTAGTGACTCATGAATCTTACAGCATCCTAGGTAGTTGTATTCTCTGTGCATATGTCAAAGGTTCCTCCCCCCTCACAGTTTTGCTCTTCCTAGAAACTGCCAGGTTTAATTGTGCACCTGTGGAGAGCAAGCTTGACCTTCATTTCCAGCAGCCTCATGAACTAATCCTCCCTCTCTCCTCAGAAGCCCATCAAATCTCAGTAAGTCCTAGCTGTTGGATAACTGATTCAGTCCACAAATGCTCCAGTACCTGATGCAGAAAAGCAAAGCTCTTCATTGTTGCCTTTTAGAGATGAGGAGCCAGAGGCCCAGAGAAATTAAATACCCTCAGACCTCATCAGCAAGTAATTCCAAAGGCTGAATGAATATTCTGAACCTAAGTGAAGGAAGACTGAAATGAGATTTTTCTTGGCACTGAAGGTGATGTGCACCTCAGCTTCCTAACTGCGTGCACACATCCATGCAGGGACACACACAGCACCCTTTATGTGCTGATCTGCAAGTTAGTCATGGGTTAGATAGCAAGCAGCTGTAAACAGCTATCCTGAGGTTATCAAGCCACACTGTTAAGATTAATAACTAAAATGTTGGGGCTGGAGGAGAGGATTCTGGCTCATTTAATCTTGAAGTTGACTCAAGGTCATCTAAAAAAAAGCCACAAGTCTCTACCTGAGAAAACTCAAGGCTATGCTTCATTAAGATAGCATAGCAACGTGAGGAAGAGGAAAGGTTTTTAAAGAGCCTGAGGGCCAAATCAGAAAAGAGGATTTCTCAACAATGTCTCTGTACTTGTAGAACCATTCTCCCTGATCTTGTCTGTAAAATGCACACCCTCCTCCCTGGAGTCAGGTTTCATTACCTTCCCTGACTGCTCATGACTTCCCCAACCCTGGGCTAGTTGCTGGACATCCCTCGCTGTACCTGGGACCTTAAAAGTTCACCAGTGCCACCTAGTCACTTACCAAAACAGGACAGAAAAACTTCCTCACTGCTTTCACTGGACACATGGTGCAAAGTTTTTCTCTGCCCTGTGGCTGAGAAGGCAACTTGCTGATGAAAGCAAGAGTTGTTCAGTGCTGGGGCCGTGAAGTTCACTCTCAGGAAAGGTCAGTGTGATCACAAATGTTGACCTGCCTGAACTGGAACTTTTCCTTGCTTGTGATCTTTTGCAGAGCTCCTTAGTGTGGTGGAAAAAGAGCTAGAGAGGTAACAGTTGTCTTTATTCCAATGCAGCTGAAGGCATCACAGGACCAGTGTCCTGGTGTCACTTCAGGAGTTGGTAAGGCAGCCTGTGTGTGAAAGCCTGGCTTGTCTTTTGTGTTGCCTCTAATATATAAACCTTTTCAAATCCCGGTAAAAGGGCATCCTTTCTATTGTAAGTATAATCTTAGTGTGGATGTAGTGAGGGGTACAAGTACTTCACACCATACAGCAGAGGCTTTTATGTGTCATTAAAACCATTGTTTTCCTACCACATAGCTTGGTGCAGCACTTACTACTTACTAACTTCCTACCCAGGTAGTCCAAAGACATGTATTGGTCTTTTCTATAGCTGCTAAACTCTGGCTCATCTTGGCCAAGTGGTTCTCTTTAGCAATGGAGACTGATAGCTTCCAAGGAGGAGATGCAATTGCAAGGCCCAGCAAAATTCAAAGGACTTTTAAGGACAATGAACCATCCTTTCCAAAGAAAATCAACACCATCTTAGCATGTTTGACAAAGCATTAGGATGTGGGTGAGCTGTGCATGGGGTGTGAGGGATTCCCCTCCACAGGACCAGAGCTCTTAAGTCAAGCATCCTGGGCACCTGTCATGTTGGGTATTTGTTCAGTTGACCTAAATCCTATCTGCATCTAGTTCATGGATGGTGTCTGAAATACTTCAAGAGAAGTGAAGCCTTTTGCAGAAGGCAAGAAGGTGTAGAACCCCAGTTTGGTAATGTCAGGTGTGTGAAGGCTTTATGCCAGCTGCAAACATAAGATTGAATTTAGCTTCCTGTGCAAAGCTGTGAATGAATTGTCTTTGCACATGTTGATTGCATGTTTAGAGGTTTTGGATGAAAGGCATTTTATCTCTAGGAGATGCTCTCTGTCTTCCCTGCTCAGATTTCAAGGTATTGTAGCTTTTAGTGACTGTTTCAGGGACTCAGGCTAAGTTTGAGGGGGTTCATGCTCCTACCACCTAGGTCACCAGAAATAAGAGTGTAAGGAATCATTGCTACTGCAGGCTTAGGATTGGCAGATGATCAGACACTTCTGTGTTGCTTCATTGCTGCTATGATTGCAGTTAGGCTGCCATGGAACTGCCTTCATACATTAGTGAATTGGGTGCAGAAGCCGCAGGTCACTTAGCTGTAGGGAAAAGTAATTAAACTTAATAGGAGTTATGGCTTCTAAATGGAGATATAGAACATTTCCAATTAGGAATGGGTTGTAGGGATCCAGTAGCAAGGCTTTCAACTACGCTCAACTCTTGCTTTAGCTATATTGATTTCTCTGCAGTTTACAAGTCACCATTTTTCTTCATATTTCCTCAGGTTTCCTAACTCCCTAGAAAAGTTTCTTGTGGTATTGCTAATACTGAAATTGGTTGAACACAGGGAGTCCCAGCTCCCTGTAGATTCCCCAAGTGTATCTTCATTCCATGTTTTCCCCATTTATCAGAGTTAAAACAAAGCAAACCAGTTTTGCACCAAATCTGCTTGTTCATGGAAATGGCAGAGCACACTTCAACATCCCAGCATTTGTAGGTGGGAGAGTACTTTGACTGAGTCAGAGAAGCATGTAAGCATGGGATTGATTCTTAACTTCAAGGACCTAAGCACAAGGTAAACATGTGCTTACTTTCCTCTCCTGAGTGGAGAAGTAGGACCTCAGCAAGAAGCCAATGGCAACAAAGCAACTGCCTCAAGTTGCTCCAGCACAGGTTTATGTTGGGCATTAGGGACATTTCTTCCCCAAAAGGGTTGTGAGGCACTGCAACAGGCTTCCCAAGGCAGTGGTGGAGTTACCATCCCTGGAGGGAGTGAAAAGATGTATAGCTATGGTGCTGAGGGAGATGGTTTAGTGGTATCTTGGTAGTGATGAGTTGGCAGTTGGCTTGATGATCCTAAAGATCTATTCCAACCTGAACAAATCTATGATGCTATGGATTCAGAGGCCTTCGATAATGAAGAGCAACTTTTTATGTCCAGCAGCTCTTAATGTTTTCTCCTCAAACCCCCAAAGTAAAGGAGGCTTTTTCATAGTTCGTTGCCTAAAGATCTTCCTGAGTAGCCAGGCACATAGTACAGGGTGGTGCATGCAGAGCTGAAAGACATGAAGTGGAGTTGCTTTTGCTGCTCAGAAGGAAACTTAGCCTTTGCTGCCACATGCCAGTTGTTTAGCTTGTCACTGGGTGGCACTCACTTACAAATACCTTTATTTGTCCAAAGAAATGAACAGTAACAATTAATTACACACTCCATGAGTACAACCCAGTGGGTAGGCAGAAGCTGTGCAGAGTTGCACAGCCCTCTTCCATTCCTGCTGTGTGATCAGGATCCTCATTAACATGACATGCAATCTTTAGTGATTCCTGCTAGCTTTTTTCATACTCTTTGGATTGTGAACATGGAACCTGGCTGAGTTCAGTGATGCCACCCAGCAGCATGAATGTCTGCAGCCTTTAGAGGGGGGGAAATGCTACCAGTGCTGTTATGCTCCATGGAAATCTTCTGCAATTGTTTTCCTCTGCAGTTTATATGTTTAAAACAGTTGGAGAGCTGAGAATTAGGCATGGAAAAGACATTTCATACATAACTCTTTAGGGAAAGGCCTGAGAGAGTTCTACTGGAGTTTTGTGCTGCTGGCTCCACAGGCAGCTGGAAAGGAACATCCCAAAGAGTAATGGAAGTGTCTAGAGGGGAGATCCAACTCAGCAAAAGCATGGTCGTGGGGTACTTTTATATCAAAAAGGCTAGATGTGGGTAGATGGTTGGTTGGTAGGGAGAAGCTGGCTAGCATCAGAGGCTCATGAAGAAACAGTAGTGAATGCCAACACTTAACTTCTTGCCCTTGCCATTAGGCACCTGCATTTGTATTCAGACACATGGGTAAGCCCTCTGCAATTGTAGGGTGAAGCTAATTTTTCAGCCTGGCTGCACTGCCCAAAGGCACAGTTGGTCTGACTGGGTTTGGGAATTATGGCTTTAAATAAAGCACTGATCAATATTCTGATGATCTTCCCAGTATTCCAAGCTGAAGACTCAGCTGCAATTCATCTCTTTAGTTATATTCCTTACCCCAAACTAGGAAAGCTGTAGTATAACATGGTTTCAAGCCTTTGCTCCATGACTGAAGTGCAGTGTTGGGGTAGATTACTAGAGTATACTTTCTTGTTTGTTGGATGTGGTATTCATCTTTCACCTGAGCCTGCCAGAATAGGATGAAAAATTAAATGCAGGGACTGACTGAAGCCTATAGAGCTCTCCCTTCTGCATGATGGTATTTTCACATCTGATGACTGGTTTTATTTGTATTCAGTTCATTCTGTTATCTCTGCTCTCTTTTACCTGCAGTGTTTGTGCTTAAGGCACAAGGAGGATGTTCATGAAAATATTCAGCTCTAACTCCATTCAGTCAATAGAGATGTTTTTCCTTCCCATTACCTAACACAGTGCTGACATTTTATTGCTTGCTGAGATAGGAGATAACAAGAGGGGAAAATTGAGTCATTTTATTCCCATACCTAAAAATAAAACCTCCAAGAACTGCTTTGCAAAAGAGCAAGTAATTGCTGCAGAATTCACCAGCTCTGTTCATTGAAGGGAGAATATTCTGCAGATTAAATAGTTGGTCCTGAATAACTGATGTTATAGCTCTGTGGAAATGCTCCCTATGTCCTTCCTTTTAATAGCTGTCTTTACCTGATGTCAGTTACACAGGTAGAGAAATGGATTGTGACATTTTAAGTGCTTTTATCATAGGAGTGGTAGAAAGCTTCACATATATTAACAAGGCTGGCTTTCCAGCAACCTGAAAGGTAGGCAAGTGTCTCCTATTACAAATAGGGATGAAGGAGGGGTGGATTAAAGAACCTGCTAAAGGTCACACAGCAAGTTTGTGGCCAAACCAGCTGTACCTCTATTTCTTGATCACTCAAAGAACAACAAAACAATCTTTTTTTCTCCATAAAACAAGACAAATTTACAAAACCTGGCTTAGCCTGAAGCTCTAAGTATGCAGCGTGAAGAAATTCTCTGTATTCCAGACTTCTACACTTCTAGTCAGCTTGACCATCTTTTGGAAAGAGAGCTGTAAAGGCACATGTTCTGCAGCCACCAGTTGCCATAGGGAGCGAGGAAAAAAGGTTATCCTCCTGAAAATCTCTGCAATGGGCAGGGAGAAATCCAGAGAAGTGTAAAAGTTGAGAGAAAGAAAATGGCAGTTGACAATTACTCGTGTGAACTTGAGAACCTCCTCAGAAGCTTCAAGCCATTAGAAGCATGAAGGTTGGAAAAGACCTCTAAAATCATCAAGTCCAACCATGCCTATCACTACCATGCCAATACTAAGTTCCTCTCCTATATTCAATGTTTATTGGGAATACAGCATCAAAGCCACATTTGTCTTTTCACTTCAGTTATATCTATGCTGCCTTTGTTAAAGTTAAGAACAGACTGTCTCTAAGGCCTAGAAGCTCTCAGCAGCTCTACTCAAAGCCCTGTGTAGATGGGTGTTATAGTGAATGTGAAAATTGCCCGAGGTATCCATTTTCTCTCCCTTCACCCCCCTGACTGTTAATGTGTTTACTGGGAAACCTGGTGAGTGATAGCCCTTTCTATCGGCTGAGTTGTGTGGTCGTGTGCGTNTCCATCTCCTCACCAGAACCATCCAGTACCCGGGCTCACCTCATCTGCCACCTCATCTCCACCAGACTGTACACTAGCAGGTTTTACTGCGAGTGAGGGGGGGGCGGTCGGTGGCGTGAGGGGGGTGGAAACTGGGAGGGTGTGTAACACCCTGTATTTTCCTTTTCCATTGTTACATATGTATATATATTTATATGTTAAATAATTATTCTTTACAACTCAGCCTCTGTGTTCAGTGATTTCTTTCCCTTTGTGAAAGGGGGAGGCTCTAAAAGGGCTTCCTTCCGAATTTGTCCTCCCAAACCAGGACAATGGGAAGTTGCTGTGTAAAAGGTGGGTTAAAGAGCTGCTCCATGAAAGCCATTTGAAGTGCATCATTTTATTCACCTTAGAAAACCTAGGAGTTTGCTGCAGTCTTAAGCACCATCTACCAGACCTTTATATGCTGACTCATTCTTGCCTAGATGCCAACAGAGGACACACTCAGAATTCTTTACACTTCTGTCTAGAGGTGCCTTAAATCAGGCAGATGAAAGAAGTGCTGAAGAGTTACTTCTGCTGCAGTGGCAAGATGCAAGCAGGGTCCTCTCTCCTGAATTAGTGAGGTGAAACAAAGGGAGTCTGGTGGAATGCAGGACTGCAATCCAGCAACCAAAGAGCATTCCTTCTCCTTCCACTTCAAGGGTCAGTTCCATCAAAGGAGAAGTGCAGACAGAATTGCATTCTTCAAGACCTTCAAATGGAGCATTGAGCTCCTTTTCCAATGGACTGCTTTCATTACTACTTCAGCCCACTGCAGTGCTCTCAAAAGGTGGCTTTCTGGAGGCCATGGGAAGAGACTAGACTAGGAGGTTGGTAATGGATCTGGCTCAAATCAACACAGCTCCATTGACCCAGGAACAACCAGCATCATTCAGGAGCACCTTGATTCTTGTTCCTGGATCCCTGTGACATTTTCTCTGGTATTTAGAACAACTGTTTGCTGCTCCACCTCCTGGTCAAAGGAGAAGCTTGGCACCCAGAAAAGAAACTAATGGAAATCTAAGCTATCAGAGAAAGGGCATCAGGAGCTGATTCCTTACTACATTTGAGTTAGCAACCTTGGTATAGGTTGCTGCATATGCATGTAAATCACACAAGGGATTAGTATGCCCTGGCACTTGAGGATCTATCTATACTGTTCTAGGCTACTGTCTCCACTTACTTGTTGCTTCAGAGCAGAGATAAGAGGAGTTGTCTTACCAAATGGGAGGTAGAGGCTGCAAATTGGCAGAGACCCATTAAAAAAAACCCCTCCAGCAGAAATAAGGAGACTTCTGTCTTTCCATTAGTCTCTAGTCGTTTTGCCACTTACTGGTTCTTTAATCAATGAATTTGCTCCAGGTTGGAGCAGCTGCAGGGAGTGAGGACTGGGAAAGAGTGTTTGAAAGTGGCATCTGTCTGTTAGCAGTAATTAAGGCCAAATATGCAAAGTTTTAGAGTTCTAACTGCTCCTGTTAAGCTGTTGATGAGCAGTAAAATCTTTGATTAAATTTTAAGCAGGGGGAAATGGGCCAGGCTCCTGAGCTGGGGAGGCTGATGGAGTGGAGCATGGGCAATGATGTGCTGCTTGCATGTGCTAGAGGGAAGGAAACGTGGCCAGGCACTGAGAATTTGAGCCAGCATCAGCTCACCACTGCTCTCCTGCAGAGCTGGGTGCTGGGCTCCTTTCTCTGCTGGCTGCCAGCCCCCAAAACTTCAGCATGGTGAAGGCATATGGTATGGGGTTGAATGACTTTGGCACAGCTTTTCTCTTCCAGTATCCATACACAGCAGGACCAGGCAGAGATTTTGTTTCCTGCTGTCTTGGAGCATGGCAATTCCACGGGCCAAGCACAACGTTCTGGTGGGCACTTCCCTCTTTCAGAATGGTTATTGTGAAGAGTGATTAATGTGTTTACAGCTCTCTGAAAGCTCTCACATACTATGTAAAGGTAGTTAATTGTTCTCTCAGTAAATATCAGTATTCATTATCATTACCTAGCTCAGCCCTCTTGCCTGGCTCCTATCCTTTCTTTCCCAACCATTTGGCAGGCCACCTCCTGGAATGAAGCTTTAAAAGCATCATTCCCTAACATGTGAAGTGTCATGGAGCTCTGAGGAATGAATGGGCCCATCACAACTTTACAGTAGAGGAACCAGGTTAATCCTTTGTCATAGCAGTGCACACAGTGTCCTCCTTCCCTCTTGCCATTACTCAAGGGGTGACAGCACTTTCTCTTCCACAGCCTTTCAGGTAACCACTGATGCACATGTAGAACAGAGATGAAGAGGCTGCACCTAGGCCTTCAGATCCTGTCACAGGGGAACAAAGCTGCCAGAAGCTCACAGCAGTGACTAATGCTCTGAGCTAACTTTCTTTGAAACAGTACTTTAGAGAAAACCAAACAAACAAGGGTGTGGGGGAGGATTTAGTTCAGTAGAAAACTCTCAAAGATCCAAAAATCTATTGCTTTCTGGGGCAGTTCCCTCTAGTGAGACTGAGGGACATTTATTTGTACAGTCTTCCATCCTCTAGATTCTCAGAGTTCATTGGTGTGAAGGGTAGCCACCTCAAAGGTGAGAAAGGACAGCTTGATTACAGCAGAGAGGATGTAACCACACCAGAGTGGAGGGTGGGAAGGTGTTGTAGTGAACAAACCCTGCCAAGGGACAAGCATTTGAAGAGGACACCAGGTCATTATCAGCTTTGCATTATCAGATACTTTGCATTTTGGCCAGTAAATTGATCTGTTGAGCAAGATATAGACAGCTGAATTTCTGATTTGTGTGTACTAAAAAGGTTTCCAGAAGATCCTGAAGCTCTTGGGAACAGGAGATTTAGGGGAATGCAAAGAAAGAATAAAGCATCTGAAACTATTCTGTTGATACAAAGCAAAGCTAGCAAGACAACAGCAGGCTGAAAGGGTGGGAACTGTTTATAAAATGGAAATATCCTGAAGAAAAGAGCCAGCCAAGCAGTGGAAAGACAGACAAATATGACACACATCCTGATGTGCATTCTGCTGGAGGATGCAATCCTGATCTGTTCTGGGCACTTTTTAACTGAACATGATCTCTGGCTCAGAATGCACTTAAAATTATGGAAACTAATTTTGAAGTGGAAGCTAAAAGATAAAGACTATAACTGTAAAGCTAGAAGAGTGCAAATCCTCCTCATCCACTACTACTGTAAATAATCAATGCACAGTTAAATAACAAATTCAGGAGACTCCAGAAATGGTTTAAGCTCCTGTTTATAAACAAGTTGCTGCCCCAGGCATCATTGTTTTAAAGGTCTGATGAATTTGTGGGTTTCTAACTCCACTTCTGACACTTAGTTGACAGATTGCCTTGGAGAAGTTGTGTCCACACAGGATGGTTCATGCCCTTCATCTGTAAAATCAGTCTCAAAATGTTTACTCCCTAGGCTGTTGTGGAAGTTAATTAACATTTCCATAGTTCTTTAAAGATGTGAAGTGCCAAGAAGGATTAGGATTGTGCTGCTTCAGTCTGTGGCTTTTGTCAGATGTCACTAGTAGGCATGGAGCAGGAGTTGGATGTAGGCTTCCAGTGGAATTTGAGTTTGCATGATGCAGGCCTGCAGGATTAACTGATTTTTCTCTCCCAGTCAATAATAGTCTAGGCTCAGCCTTAGATCTGAGGTGGTTATGCTGCCAGGTCATGTCCTTTTTCAACTCAAAGAGTTAAAGTCAAGTTCACCCTATGTAACATGCACTAAGGAATATTCTCTTGCACAATGGAATGGGCTTATTGAAAATGGGCTTAATTGAAGGTTATCCAGTAAAAAACATTTAGGGAGATAATGGCTGTGCTGTTGCTTTAGTATTCAACTAGAGGAAGTTTGAAATTGTCTGAGTTAGTTGAAGCTCATCAGCTCTCCAGGGAAATGCATTTTTGCTTGGACACAGCTGCAGCTTGCAAGGGTCTATCAGATCATCTTAGCCTTGAGGAGAGTTTGCAAGGAGCATCTTCATAGCCTCTTCCTCTCATTCAGAAGTCAGGTGTAAACTTTGGTTGTGGCTTCAGGGTCTCAGTGACAAGTCACTCAGCTTTGCTTGTATGGGTTAGAGTGCATGATCCAGCTTGGCATGCCTGCCAGCCCAGCTGGCTTGATCCAGGGGGAATTTGGCATGGAAGCCCTAGGGAATTCAGGCTAGAGGCACAGCTTGCCTTCCTAAGACTGGGGTAAGGCTGTGCTCTGAGAGGTTTGCACACCTCCTCAACTGCACAGCTTGTTTGCTCTGGACAACTGGTTACCAAGAAACACTGTTGGCAAGCCTAGATGGGTAGCTTGCTTTTTTTATTAATTAGCTAGATTAGCATGCTATCATTCCCTCTAGATAAGACAAAAGCTTGCTTAAAAGTTCATTCTCTCCCATCAAGATGCCTGATCAAGTGAAATTAAGAGGGGAAATCAAGGATCATTCAAAGGATCATGTCTACCAACAGTGATTTGGAGCTGTGGGATCCTTGCTTTACAAATACTAAACACCCAAAGGAATAGATTGTTTAAAATTCCCAGTTGAGCATGCAACAGAAAATTATCCCCCAGTACCAAGGGGATTAATCAGATATAGCTTCTGTCCTCATGTGACAGGGTTTTGAACTCATTCTCTACTTGCTTTGTGCAGATGCAACTGGGTTGTAGGTTGCCAAATATCACAGAATAAAGCCTCTCTTGGTCTAGAAACAGGTAAAGATAGGCTGGAAATTCTTTAGAGATGTACAGTTCCTGTGTCTGCCTTGCATCTTTGGTTTTCAATTCTAGTGTATCATCTGTTTTCTAGCTAAATCTAGCTGCTTCTAACAAAAAGCAGATGTCAGTTAGCATTCCCATCATCCTGCCCTTAGTCCCAGCTCTGTGTTCCTGTCTCCAGACAAGCATCCTTCCTCTATCTCCAGTTCATTTCACAAAATAAGCCAATGCAGGAAACTAAATTGATGGAAACTTACTGGTTTTGGTGTTCGTTTTTTTTTCTCTTTAAGGATAGTTTTCTGCTGGCTTTATTCCTTGAGCAAGTTCACCCATGAGTATCACATCTGGAACTAGGGAGGAGGAGCTAATGATTAACCAGGGGCTTCAACTTTTCTCAGTTGAAATTGTCAGAGGATTAAAGCCTGATATAAGCCAGATTTCTTCTAATGTTAGTGAAAAGAGGAAAGTTAGCCTAAATCACTTCATATCAGACCTGGTAGATCCTAGCCACTACAGCTGTGTGATAGACTAGCCAGAAAAGGAAACTGTAGGGTTTAGAGGTTTCCAGTTCAGCTTGAAATGTGGATGTTAAGACACTTGGCAGTTTATGCTTCTTCCTAGACCTGTAACAGAGATAGAACTGTGCTCAGGGATGCAAGTGGTTTTGGGAAGCAAATATTGATAGCTAACAGAAATGTAAACTGACCTTCTTAGCAAAGAAAGAATGAAATAACTAAATACATCCAAAATAACCCAAGATTGATACACAGCTATGTTGGGTTTTTCTCTGTGCACTGAATGAATAACAGGTAAGTTTATATGAATGTGTGAATCTATACAGAAAACCATGATGAGACTATGCCATTGTGTGGGGGGAAGGAGCATTATGCAGTCCTTTGACTTCCAAGACTATGAAGAAAGTGCTTGGCAAAGGAAAATTCAGCACAGTCACATATGGGGAAGCTGAGACATTATCACAGAATGGTTTGAGTTGGAAGGGACCTTAAAGCTCATCTGGTTCCAACCCCCCTACAGTCAGCAGGGCTATAGAATCATAGAATGGTTTGGGTTGAAAGGGACCTCTGGAGGTCATCTAGTCCAACCCCCCTGCAGTGGACAGGGACATCCCCAACTAGATCAGGTTGCCCAGAGCCCTGACAAGCCTCACCTTGAATACCTCCAGGGATGGGGCCTCAACCACATCCCTAGGCAACCTGTGCCAGTATTCCACCACCCTCATGGTGAGGAACTTTTCTAATGTCCAGTTTAAATCTACTCCTCTCCAATTTAAAACCATTGCCCCTTGTCCTTTCACTCCAGGCCTTTGCAAACAGGCCCTCT
>VWZO01020507.1:206765-275577 GCA_013396975.1 Bucco capensis | reverse complement strand
CCTAATGCATCAGAATACATCTGCACAGCTACAGCTAGGGTAGTCAATGTAATGCATGCAGGAACATTCCCAGATACTGGTGCCAGCTGGCAAGGAACATCCCATGCCTCTGCTGGTTTATTCTTTCAGCTTCTGAAACAGGGCACTGCATGCAAACTGCTGCTTGAGAGGAAGCAAAGCCCAGGAAGAACTTGGGGAAGTGCTACTTGGCATGGATCAAATGCCAGGTGCCACTCAGTTAGTGCCCTCAGAATGATACCAAGTATGTTGGGATTTATGAGTAGAGACCAAGTTGTCAGGGAAGAGCTTACAGCCTTTCACAGCTTGTCATCAACAGCCCTACCTCCAGCTCTGCCAGTAAAAGGAGATCTCAGTGAAAGGCCAGTCCTGTGGCCATGGAAATGCACAGAGCTGCACTGCATCAAGCACTCTGCATTTCTACCTTATCTCTTTTCTTCAGTCTCTCCAAACAAACAGTATCAGTGTAGAAACAGAAAGCCCTGCCTTGTGCTTAGCCTTACATTACACCATGGCTTATCAGCATCAGGTTTCTTTGCCTGATGGTCACAGCCCTTTTCCATGAGAAAAACATGAAGGAAGTATAGTTTGGTCAAGAGAATCAGTTTGGTTTGCCCCATTTTGAACATCTAAGTATGTAAAGAACATGCTGCAAACAAAGCAGTTCCTTTGGAGCAAGTGCATGGATTCAGTTCTCTCAAAGGGGGATTTTCTGTCTTCCTTTGAAGTGAGCTCTGTGCACAAGGAATAACTTTGGATGACTAGAGCCAGATAATGAAAAAAGGTCTTGTGGCTTCATTAAGAGGATGGTTTTGATTGCCTGTGCTGAGGGTATTTTCTGAGCAGGGGAGGTCTAGGCTCATGTGTTAGGCAGACCTAACTGTTCTCTATTTTTTATTCCATTGGCACAGGCACAGATTGAGGCCACTGTATCCAGCAAGAGATTTAAAGGGGGTTGCAGGAGACGTTAACCTAGAAACCACTGTATTATTCCTTCAAACACAAGAAGTTAGTACTTCAGTTAGCATTGTCTGATTTATCTCTTCCATATTCCTGCCACTAAAACTCTTCTGTGACCTCTGCATCCCAGATCCCAGTGGCTCTGAGACCTGCAAGCCTAAGCTCTTATTTCCTAACCTAGGTTCTTGGGTCAGATTCATTGTAGCATAAAAGCATTCTTCAGCAGTTTTAGGTGGTTAAAGCAAGATGCTGTCTGCCAAGCCAATCACACTGGCTAGCTGTGGGTCTGTCAGAGAAGCCATAGACATAAGCAAAGCAGACTGTGGGTGAGGGCAGCAGACTACAGAGAGAGCAACCAATAGTCACATTCTGGCTGTTTAGTTTTGCAATGCCTTTTCCAGTCTGAGAAAATCAGGTTGGTTCCTGATTCCAGTAGGAGGATTGGATGATAGGACCAAGGGGTAGTGGATTTAAACTAAAGGAGGGGAGATATAGACTGGTTAGAAGGAAGACATTACACAGTGAGGGTGGTGAAGCACAGTCCATGTTGCCTAAGAAGTGGTGGATGCCCTAGCCCTGGAACGATTCCAGGTCAGGTTGTCTGGGGCTCTGAACAACCTGATGTATTTAGAAGGTGTCCTTGCTGATCCCAAGGGGATTGGACAAGACCTTTAAAGGTTCTTTCCAACCCAAACCACTGTATAATATTTAGAGGTAGTGATGCTGCATGGAATTCTCAATTCCACTCATAGTATTCCCTATCTAGAGCACATCCCTCCAGCTCTCAACCTTAACTCTACACAGCCAGCTCCTTCCTGTACTTGCAGCAGCCTAACTGCTTCACTGATGAAGTAGTAGTAAAGAAATGTCATTATTAAGTGATGACAGCAGAAGGAACAACATTGCTGAGAAACTTTTCCTCCCTGCCAGCAGGCAGCAATAGGTGCCTGTTCCTTGCCACAGAGTGGAGATGCAACTGCTGGGGAGTTGCTCTCATATCCATTTCACTCTTTTAAACAGCCTTGTATTTGGATGTTTACAAGACCTATTCTTCATAAAACACTCAAAATACAGAGGTTGCTCCTTTTTGGCATGATATAGGATGAGTGCTGAGGCCAGTTTGGTACAAGGGAAGCCAAGATGTCTAGATGGAGCTACTGAATCTCATGCTCAGCATCTCAGTTTATTCCTCTCTTCTTGCTTGCTTGCAGGATGAAGGATGGGGTGGCTTTTTTGTGTTTATGTATTATTTCCATTTACAAGAAAAGCTCCTTTTCAGTGCTCTGGCCATTCCTCCAATAACTGCAAATGCCACTGTATCAAGATGGACCTGTCAAGCAGAAAACAATGCAGTCTAATCATAGACAGTGAGCACCACATTTAATTAGAGAGACATAATGGGAAGCACAAATCCAAGCTGCCCAGTGATGAAATCTAACTGCTTTGCTTACTAAAGATTGACTAATGTTCAGAAGATGTTAAATAGGATCCCAGTGGCTTCTCTGAAAGAGACAACTGTCCACAGAGAGCAGAATGATTACTACCAGGCTCATTGTGCATCAACACTTGGCAATGATTTTAATGAAGAGAGGGACCGGGATCTGTGGTGAAGTGGTGATGACTCGAGGCTTTTCCAGCTTGGGCTATAAATAATCACCTTTTCTTTTGGTGAGCAGGAAAAAAAATCTTTCCAGCCAGTAAGTAGATGGGATTTCTGGAGGATGGATGATAAAGCACATAGAGGGCAGAAAGCTTTCAAGAAAGTGGGGAGTTACCATCCAAGGAAGAGGTAGGAAAAGAAACTATTTCTAATACCTATGAAACCAAGAGGCTTTTCTGTGTCTAAGTTATTATTGAGATCTGGCTGGATGTGATTACAGGGAGCTGTTGTTTCAGGAATGACTTTTAATCCTTTTGGCAGAGTCAGGCAGGGTGTAAATTTGCAAGCTGATTTGTATGCAGATCCCCCTGCTGCCTGCCTATTGATTGGAAAGCTGCAGGAGGAATGTGCTCTGCTTTGCAAGGAAAGCATCTGAAAAGGGAAAACAAAGAAGGTGCTCTGAGTCCCCAAAGCTTTTGTTAAACACTGCTGGATGGGAGGATCAGCACCTAAAGGAGACACTGGATGTCATTGCAGCAACTGGAAGAAGCAGTTTGTAGGATGCCTGCCTTTAAAGGTGCTGCTCTCTAGGATGATGGTTATGGATGCACTGACTAAGGGCACTAGACTAACCCATTTGCTTTTCACCTTTGAGGGCACTGGTTTGACCCACAGTGCCTGTCCCAGATCACTCACTTTCACAAGTGATCAATTATACTGGGATTTATAGCTCATGGCTTAGACATCACTGTCTTCTAGATGACTCTCCAATGCTCTTCTTCCCAAACACAAGCAAGTGATGTATTAAGACCTAGCAACCAATTGAATTTCATCATTTTTAGCTGTGTCATGTAAACCATGATCCAGCAAAATGAAGCCAGTCATTTTCAGGCAGAAAATGATACCTTTGTGGAATATAGACATCAGCAAAATCTCAATCAGCCTTGAAAGCAGGTACCAAAGCAGAAGCTCTTTTAGCTGCAAAAAAAGATGAAGCAATTATTAATTTTCTGTCACTAATTTATTTTAATGACTGCATTAGAGCCCCATTCAGACTCTCAGAAGCAGCCAACAGAGATAGAAGTTTGTGCTAAATGTCATATGGGTAATTAAGTTGATACATGAATAATTTATGTCATCTGGGAGGGGGGAATGTGGCATTTTTTTTGGATTACATGTAAAATTAAATCCTGGACATCACTCAGTTTTAATCACAAACAGTTAGATGTGGTCTTTAGGCAACCTTCTGACAGTTCCTTCCCTGCTGGGCTTTTGAGCAGCTTCAGCTGGGTGCAGCACTGCTCTGCAGACTCCAGCCATCCCCATCTATTACTATGCAGTGCTAAAATCAGAGCAGAATCTCTTAGCAGGCAAGCAGTTGTATTATTTTGGTGGGTATTTTGTGGGTTTGATCTCACAGGTTCCAGCTTTAACTTAGAGAAGATCATCTTCTCAGACTCTCCCAAGCAAGACCAGACACCAAAAGGTTGAAGTCTTACCTTTGTAAACGAAATGAACATGATGTGCTTGGGGTTGAATCGTTCTCAGGCTAGTTTTCTCTTAATGCCTGGTGATGCTCTTTGTTTTACTTAATGAGCTCTCTGGTTGAGTTTCATTCAGTATGCCTGGAGGCAGCTGAGTCATGTCCTCCCCCTGCATTGTTCCTAGCTCTAGAGTAGCTCTTTGTGATTCCACTGTTTGTGGCACTGGGTTCAGATTCCTATTGAACTGAAAGAAAATGGCTATCGACCTGTATTAGCTTGATGGCACAGCAGGGGCTGCACTCAGCTGGAATTAGTAGCAAACAGCCCAGGAAAATGGATTGGATTTGCAAGGGCCCGTGAAAAGTTTGAGGAAATGCTGTTAAGCAAATGAGGACTAATTGTTTTCAGCAGTATTAGTGCTTGTCCTTTGTGCCTTACCTCTTCACAGTGCATCCATTCTCTCTGGATGGAAACAAGAAACAAACACTTTCCCAACTGCTGTTAGCTGCTGTGTGGGATTCACGGCAAGACCCAAGAGAGTCTTTCCAGCTCCCAGAGACTCATCTTATTGCAGCCTTTCAGTACATAAAGGGACCTAGAAAAAGGATGGGGACACACTTTTCAGCAGGATCTGTTGTGACAGGACGAGTGATGGTTTGAAACTAAAAGGAGATTGAGACTAGAGAGAAGGAGGACATTTTTGACAGTGAGGGTTGTCCAGAGAAGTGGGAGATATCCCATTCCTAGAACCATTCCAGCTCAGGTTGTCTGGGGCTGTGAGCAACCTGCTCTAGTTGGTGATCTCCTGCTGACTGCAGAGGAGCTGGACTAGGTGACCTTTAACCATCCCTTTCTACCCAAACCACTCTATCATTCTATGATGATTCTGTCTCCATATAAAGACTTGGCATCGTTCCTAACTATTACATGTCCCAGAAACAAAGTTTTTCAAGATGCTGCTCCCAGGATGATAGCCAAGTGGTGGTTGGGTATTATGGAAGCTCACATCTAAAACTGCCACTTTTTGGAGGCAATGTGAACTCCTTGCATCACCAGCTCTGAAAAGGAGGGGGATGAAGGAGCATCAAGTGAGTGAGCTGCTGACAACCTGCCAGTGTGAGCTGAAATCCTTGCTGAAGCTGCTCCATATGGAGAAGAGATCTTGTGCTTTGCAGTGCCTCTGTGAAAATATCACACAAGAGGAGACAGTGGAGGTGACCCATAGAGCCTCTCCCATTCCTTTGGAGGCAGGCACCAGAGGAATGCAAATCTCCTCTCACTGTTGCCTTCTGTTTGCCAAGAGGCAGCATGTCACATAAATAATTGAGGCTGGCTGAGGCACAGCAGCAAAACAAAGCCATCAGTCATCTCAGCCACCTTATTGATCACCAATAACAAGATCCTTGCTAAGACAAATGGTTTTGTTATTATGGCAGTGAATTTTAGTCTACCCTGACTAGATAAATCCTGTTGAACTCTTTGTTGGTTTAAGATGTCCAAACATTTCTCTAGTAGCTTTTAGACCTTTCATTTTGTCCAGCCAGCGCTTGAGTCTCTCTTTATCTCTTGGGTGTTTTTCTGCAGTCTTTCTCTAAGTACAGCTAGCTACCTTAACAAGCTGAGTAAGGGATTTCCTACCTGTAGATGTACTTTTTATATCCACAAAATCATCTTACTAGTTTGGATGCTGAGGAAAAAGTGACCAAGGTGATGATATAAGCATTGCATCAGCTCTCCATACCAATATTTTTCTGCTCTCTGAGTGATGCCACCTTCTTGTATCTGGCATTATGATGTTATTTTGTTTGTATATGGCTTTTTCACCATTATCCACATGTAATTATTGTAACAGCAGTGCCCAGGGGTTCTTAGCAGCCTTATTCCATGGAAGTACTTCAGTCTCTTAGAAATATTCTCCTTCCAGTGCCTGCTAAGTCCAAATTTGCCAGACCTCTACAGACTGCTTGCTGTGAGCTGTCTGTCAGCTGCCTGGGTCACACACCCTGGGGGAAGGTGAAGATGCCTGCCCCCCCCCCCCCTGCTTAATCTACCCACTTCTAAAGATACAGGCAGCAGAGCTTGATCCTCAGCCTCTGAAGTGGCAAATGCTGCTTGCAAGATGCTGTGCTGTCACAGCAATCCAGAGACAAGCTCTCAGCACCTATGTTAGGATTTTCTTTTTTCCCCCTCCAATCTCCTAGGCAGCAAAGCTTTAGCTACATGCTGCTCTGAATTGGTTGAAAATGCCCTAATCAAGAGGGTTGGGTTTTTTCTCCTCTCAACTGATGATTTAACTATCAGCCTGGATTCTTTACTCCTGAGAGTCACCTAGCTGCCAGTTCTGGTGGCTCTGTGGAGCTACAGAGATGGAAAAACAGCTGCAAACATATTTATTGGGAAGCCAGGAGGTGAGGCTCTTGAAACTAGAGCTCCACAGCAGTTAGTAATAGAGAGGCACACCTTGAAACACTGCAGAGAAGTGATGAATGCTACTGGGATCTTCAAAGCTGGTGTCTGTAAATCTTAATAGCACTTGAAGTTTGCTTAGGAGCCCTTCCTTCCCCATCAAAATGAAGGAGCACAGTTCCAGCTGATTTTCAGTTTATTCCAAAGGGATGATCCATTCTTAGCCTGTAGGTGACCCCACTTGAGCAGTTTCTTCTTCTTTCTCCTCATGAGAAGGAAAGTCTTTCCAGGTTTCCTTTCAAGACTAACATTTCTTCATCTAAAACATCCTCAGTGGCCTTTTAGCAGTCTGGAATCCAAAGCCCACTGATTTCAGGCAACTTTGAGCCACTTTGATGAACTAGGGAAAAAAGTAGGATAGGTAGATACTGTGATCCCTCATGTAGGAGAGATTGCTCATGGGTAATTTTGTTTTGTTATGATTTATTACTTCAGGAACAAGTCAGGTTGTAGACTTCATTCCCTTGTCTGAATCACTGTTTCAACTGCACCTTTGCTACTGAGTCAGCCACAGACCAACACTCCCACATACTCTAAACTTTTAGGTTTGGCATTGAAATTCCCCCTGAACAAAAAGGGAGAGCAGGTATTTTCTGTGGGTCAGAAACAAGAAACATTTTCCTGGCCATTGAGTTCATTATTCTGGGTTGCTGCAATGTCTGAATTACTAGTGATGGTTTGGCATCTTACACTGCAGCTTAGAGAACTGCAGGCTCCTGTGAGCAGGAACTCATGTTTTTCCACACCTTTATTGCCCCAGGAAGGCAATTCCTCTTCTGGGATCCTGCTCTGTACAATATCTAGGGTGTTCTTTACATACTACTATTAATGCAATTAATAGAGAGTAGTATTCTTAACATTGTATCATCTCCTCCTAGTTTTTCGTCAGTGGTATGAAGATTTCAGGTTCCAATTAGAAATGTATCTTGTGAAGGGAGAGGAGTTAAGATAATACACTAAAGGGAAGCTAACTCCTCCTGAATTAATTTCTGAGGTGCCAATAAAACCTCAGTCTTCCAAAGGAGAAGATGATCTGTGTATATGCACTGTGACTCAGGAACTCTGAGCTCAGAGGTGACTTGAACAAGAACTGTACAGGACTCAGCTAGGCTTGCAGAACTTGTTCTGTAGTCTCAGAAAGACAATGATGCATTATTTGGAGCTGGCTTCAAGAGTTGTGATGGCACATTAGTAATTACATATGTTCTGACAGAGGAGTAGGTAGAGATGAGGTTGAGCTGTTCAGTTTTACACTACACCTACCTGGTATGCATCACTAAGTAGCCTTTGCTACAGGTTTGCAACAGAACATTAGCTCTCTTTAATGACCCAAAGCTAATCATCTCATGTCTCTCCTTGTCAGCTGCAGTGAGAGGAAATAAAAGATCCACAGAGGAATGAGCTGATGTTCTCCTCTCTCACTGCAGTCTTTTGAGCACTGTAAAAATGGACTAACATCTTGCCTTTTGACCCTCATTAGACATTTTTAACACAGCATTTTAGTGAAAGGCAGGTACTTTCTGTCTTCCCAGAGCACAACCACTCTTCTCTGGCAAATCTACTGCTAGTCCAAACCTAGCCTTTCCTATATGCATCTCTTCTCATGACAAATGGTGTAATAGGAGTAGACAGCTGCATCAAATGAGAGTACACCAGTGACAGTAGTGAAAGGAAGGTTTAGGGTTGGGTAGTAGGCAACACTTCTTTCCTGAAAGAGTTGTCAAGCCCTGGAAGAGGGAAGTGATGGAGTCCTCATCCCTGGAGGTATTAAAGACCTAGAGATATGGTGCTGAGAGCCATGGTTTAGTGGTGACCTGGCAGTGCTGATTAAAGGTAGAACTCCATCATCTTAAAGGTCTCTTCTGATCTAAAGGATTTGATGATTCCATGAAGCAAGAACTTGGCAAAACTGCCAATTTGGAGAAATCCAAACAGCTCTGTTGACAAATAGCATAGTTCAAGAGGAGTGGATATTGAAATGGTGCTAAAACCCTGGCATCCTCACTGTTGGTTCCATTTCAAACCAGCTTCATCTAGTCTTGTTCAGTGGTGTGAGTACCCTTGAGTAGCTAGGGCACAGTAGGTACTCTCCTAGAGCACATGCTCTGCTTCGCCTCAGCCTGACAGAAAGCCATTGAATGAGCTTTGAGATGTAAACCAAACTGCAGTAAGACCTATATCAAAGCCTTATCCTGACCAGAACTAAAGGAAAAGCTCTGATACACCCCTGGTTCTTCAATTAATTCTGTCACAGTTTGTGTTTCTACCAATGATATTCATTTCCTAGAAACAATTAAGATGGTGTCCTCCGAATAGCATGACAAATGCTTAACTCTAAATGTTTCCCCGTTGCAGGGGGGTTGGGCTAGATGACCTTTAAAGGTCCCTTCTGGTCCAAACCATTCTAGGAGTCTGGGATTCTTAGCACAATACCATGCAACTGTGGCAGAGAGCAGATTGCTGGAAACCATAGTGGAATCTCATTTCTTCTTGGATGGCTGACCAACTGCAGACAGCCTGGTGAAGTTAGCTTCAGAGTAAAGATGAGTAGTAGATATGGTACTGAGGGGTAGGTTTCTACTCCAGGGTTAACAGCGAGAGGATGAGAGGAAATGGCCTCGTGTTGGAGCAGGGGAGGTTTAGATTGGATGTGAGGAGAGAAAGAAAACCTTCCCTCCTATAGCAGTGTCACTTGCCCAGTATCACATCCAGGTGGGGTTGGAATCTCTCCACAGAAGGAGACTCCACAACCTCTCTGGGCAGGCTGGGCCAGGGCTCTGGCACCCTCACAACAAACAAGATTTCCTTCTTGTTCACATGGAACTTCTTGTTCTTGTTCCAGTTTGTGCCTGCTGCCCTTTGTCCTGTCATTGTGCACCACTGAGCAGATTCTGGCCCTCACCTCTTGCCCCCTGTACCCTTTAGATGTTGATCAGACCTCTGGCTCTGCTCTTCTCTAGGCTAAGCAGCCCCAGGGCTCTCAGCTTTCCCCCTCCCAGAGATGCTTCTGTCCCCAGATGATAAGCTCTGTCTCGAAAGAGACTAACTGTATGAGTGAGCTAGAAATGGGATTGACAGGAGAGCTCTTCACTAGTAGTCAGTGGAGTTGGGACAGCTCACACAGGTTGAGTTTCTGATTCTGCCACTAAACATTGACTTGTAAATAATGAACATTTTCATGACCCTTAGCCAGGTTCTAGTAGAAGTTTTAATGAAAAAAGCTGGCAGGGGTATAAGTTTTTGCTTTGACTGAAGAACATCAGTAAGTCCTATCCATAGACAATGGTAGTGATGGGAGGTTATCTGCACCCTTTCCCCAGAGGAAGAAACATTGTGCCTGGAAAACAAAAAGAGGAGACAAAAGCAAGTACTCTTGCAAAGCTATTTGCATATTGTCATTAAAGAACCAACCTTGACTTAATGAAGGGCATATTTACAGTGCTGCTCAAATTGATTGTTCTAAGGCTGGCTTTATGATGGTAAAATATTTATAAATAGGCTTTAATTCAGCTTCACCTCTGTCAGAAAGCTCACTGGAAATCCTAATTACCTTTTCCTGCCCTGATCAAAGTGAGAGTGATGGGCAAGGGGATGCACTGACAGATTGAATCTCCTCATGTGCCCAATCTTCTGTCTCTGCTGGATGTTAGGAAGTTGTTCCCCATGAGGATGGTGAGACGCTGGCCAAGGTTGCCTAGAGAGGTGGTGGCAGCCCCATTCATCCCTGGCAGTGTTGCAGGCCAGGTTGGCTGGGGCTGGGAGCAAGCTGTTCTAGTGGGAGTTGTCCCTGCCCATGACAGGGGGATTGGAACTAGAGGAGCTTGAAGGTCCCTGCCAACCCTGACAATTCTGTGACTTCCCCAAAAGTCACTCACTAAGCTTCTTACAAAACAAACATGCTATAAGGTCTCACTTAATTGTGCTCTTCATTGTTTTCCTGTGCTCTTCATGCAGGCTGACATAACTCAGACTGAAATGAGAGGACTGGGATCATCCTTCAAAACAGTGAGTAGGAAATTTGCTTTAAACTTCTTGAATTCTATTATTATGAGTGCACTAAAGCTGATTTTCTAAAGGAAGGACATTTCTTGTGTAGGACATTTGTTTTTTATTGACTGAAGAGGACATTTCTTGTGTAGGACATTCAGCAAGTTGGATGTAGCCATTCAATTCCTTCATTGTCACGTTTCATTTGTGAGAAAACCATCAATTGTAGATTTTTATTTATGCCATAAGGATTACCTTATCATTTCTGCCAAGCTTCCTTTGAAAGGAAGTTGAGATACCATCAGAATCATGGGTTTGTTTTTCCTTCTCTTCCAAAGCTAAGCAAAGTTGTTTTAGGTCTGACTTCACTTAAGCCTTTCCCAACCACCAAGAAAGGTCTCTTAGAGGAAGAAAAAATTAGTGAATTGAAGAGATTGTTTCTATTCTTTCTTTTTCTAAAACTAGCAAATCTTCTTTTTGTACTCTGATTCTATTCATGGGCTGGAAAAGGAACCATAATTTTTACCAGGTCTTACCAAAGGCTTCCCTTAAGTGGAATCAGCAATTGAAATAAACTCCTTTTCTATGCCTCAGCCATTTTCCCTCAGTTAACAAGTCAATAAAGTGAATTTTCAGAGTTTGACAATTGACTTCTCCCAGCTTAGTGGTTTGATATGCTTTAAGGCCATGATAGCCAACATCCTGGAGTTTGTATCAGTATTTAATATGTGTGCTTTTAGTACAGCAATGAATTAAGCCTTTATATCAGTTTTCATCACTTCATGATTAAATAGACATGGTTTTGATCTATTTTTAAAGAGGTTTTTTAATCATTTGGCTCATACTTTGACTCAGTCTGTCCTGAAGTGTTACTTTTCTTCTTGGCAGTAAGATCCTCAGAGCTCTGGGAATAATTCATACAAAGAATGACACAGGTTTGATGTCACAGAGCCATTTATCAGCTTTAATTAGAGACAAAAGGCCTCCCTTCACTTTCTTTGTGAAGACAATACAAAAAAAATAGGAGGGCAAATGTTTCTTCTTTCATGCTATTTTCTGTTCCCACATATCTCATTTCTCAGCCTGGGGAGGTGAACAATCCTGGGAGACCTCTTTGCAGCCTTTCAGTACTTAAAGAGGGCTTCTAAGAAGGATGAGGACAGACTCTATAGCAGGAGCTGTTGGGACAGCACAGGAGGTGATGGTTTGAAACCAAAAGAGGGAGTTTTAGAGTAGATAGAAGGAAGGCCTTCTTTGCAGTGAGGGTGGGGAAACATTGACCAAGAGAGGTCGTAGATGCCACATCCCTGGAAGTATTGAAGGCCAGGTTGGTTGGGGCTCTGAGCAGCCTGGTCTAGTGGAAAACTGTCCATGTCCATGCCAGGTAGGTTGGAAAGAGATGTTCTTTAAGGTGCTTTCCAACCCCAACCATTCTCTGCCTCTAGGATCAGTAACATAGGAGATGGCAGGAGCATAGATGGGACTTGGAATCAAGCCTGACAGCAAAAATATTCTGTCTCTTGAAGTGAGCCAACTTGTTCTGACCTCCTTGACAGAGAGCAGCTTTGGTACCCCCCCAATCCCCCTTTGAGTGTTACCTTCCAAGTGTAGGCAGCCCTGAGTTCCCAATCTGCTGCTGGGAGAAGCAGTGAGAGTGTTTGACAGGGTGCCACAAGCCATCTTAGCCTCTTTTGACATGTGCAGCTGAGACGAAAGGAGTGCTTGCCACTGTTAGCAAGCTGTGAAAGCCTTGCTTGGAACGACAAAAGCCTGGCACAATAGTGCCTGCCTAAGGTGGAAATAAGCTGCAAGCTCTTCCACTGGAAGCAGAGGTCCAGGGCTGAGAGGGCACTCCAGTGAAAGGCCTAAATATCCAGAGATTCTGCTGAGTTTGGGTTCAAACAATTCTCTGCCTGCTTACTCTTTTTTTTCTCTTTACAAGTGTGTTAGTCTTTCAAAGGCAAGAGGGAGAAGAGCATCACTATTTGCTAAGCAAGGAATTCCTGTAACAGGTTCAGAAGGGAGAGTTGTTTACTGATCCAACCCACTCTGAAGTTTGAAAAGAGAAGCTTGAAAGCTTGCCCTTGCCTGCAGAAAAAAAAAAACCCTTCAGATTTTCCTAATGACTCAGTTTGGTGTGTATCAAAGCTTCTGTTCCCTTTAGTTGGAACCTGACCTGGAAGCACATGTTGGGATGCAACTTTCATGTGTGATTGCATTTGATTTATGTTGCTCCATTTAGACAAACACCTTCCCTTTGGGCTAGATTCCCTAGTTTCTCCTGCCATGCACCCCTGAGGGGTTTTCTTCACCCCTGCTGCACTGTTACACCATCACCCTCTCCATCCCTTGGGAAGCAAAGGTTCTGTCTGAGTGTCCTGTTTGGTTTCTTTTTCCTGGTGCTTCCACTGATTCAGTCTGAGATGCTGGACCAATTATTTTTTGAAGTCCAGTGGTATCATACTTAGCTGCTCCACTGGATTCTCCTGATGAACTCTCAGCTGATAAAGTGCTTTGAGGTGACACACAGCTGAAAAATGTTTTAGAGATAAAAGAGTATAAAATACTGTAAGACCTCAGTGTGTTTATCCTAGTCTGGCAGTAATTAAAACTGGCAGTGTATTTACTGTATAAGCATTGATAGAACTGCTCCAGCATATCATTAAAAAGAAAAGAGCAGCAACTTAGCCTGACAAATGCCTTAATAAGTCATGATTTCATTCCAGGCAGTGTCTGATTCCTAATGCCCATCATTACAATGTGAGAAACTAATTGGGATCTGTGCAGAGATGTCTCTGTTGGCACATTAGGCATCTAGAAGAAAATCTCTTCTTTGCAAGCAACCACCAAAATACCCATGGAAAGACTTCTGATTAGTGGCATCCTGAATGCAGCCTGAACAAATGAAGAGTCTTGATGTGATTTAGTAGCATGCCAGCAGTGAACACAACTGTAAATTATTGCTTGCAACCTGCTCTCAGAGTCCCAAATTGCCTTTTTACTGTCTGCATTTCTAATGAGGGTTGATACATCCCAGGGAAAAGAAAAATCTTGATCTCTTTTATCTTGATTTAGTTACTGGGCTGGGTTTCTTTTATAGAGTCAAGAGTAGCAAGAACACACACAGAAATCTCTTCTGCCTTGGCAATGTAATAATGCAAATACATTCTAAGGAAAGTAGAAATCACCATGCAGGAGTAGAAAGCTTTTCTAGTGGTAATTTAACCTGGCTGTTTTTCACACTATAAAACTGTCCCTGTGTCTGAGGCAGTGTTTATTAGAACATCAGACAAGAGCTTTGAGGAAAGCAAACAGACAAAGCCACAAACTGTGCTATGCACAGGACAGAAATGGTCAAGTTATTAGAATACCTGTGACTTTCTAAGGTTCAGGGTCTTGCTTTCCATTTCTAAGCTTAGGAGCTTGAAGAAATAGATAATATATTTCAAGTAGAGAGCCTAGAACTGGAGTCTGTTGATTTGTTGATGTAAAAATGTGTTCATTTCCATACTGATGAGCTCTGCAATATGCTCTGCCAGCTGTACCTTGTAGATCTTTCTGTGTCCTGAATGCCTGGGATGGGAGCAATGTGATGAACACCTCAGGTTTGCTTCTCAAAACATATAGGTCTCTAGAATTTGGACTGGAATTTAGTAGTAACAGCTGTGAGGCTTCTCTACTAGGAGCAAATTGGTTTTAATTAATCACAACTACTTCAAAGCACTTTGTCAGCTGTCTGACTGAGTTTTTTGGTGACAGAAGGTGCATCCAACTGTAGCCCAAAGCACTCCTGCACTTTTATGAAGTGACTACATGAAGAAAGGAGGCATTCTGGAGTCAAAGCCCTGGTTTGCCCACATAAAACAACACAATCCTGAGCTAGGATGCTAGCTGTGAAGTGTCATTAGTGCATCAGCACAGTAGTTTGTCCAAGTAGTGTGATTGCAGTGCTGAAAGAACACAGTCATGCTGCTGTTCAGGGCTGTCTCCAGCACATTTGGATGGTGATGTGTTGCCTGCTGCTGACTTGCCTTCCCACCAGGTGGATGGGGATGGCACTGCAGGCTTACTTCCCCTTGGAGGCAAGTCCTGGTTGTATGGCATGGTACAGCTTCAGCTGCAGAGACCCTCAGCAGGCTGAGCTTTGAATGATGTGACTTATTTCTAATTATTGGCTAGTCTCAGCAGCAGATTCAAAACCTAACAGAGGATTCAGCCCCACAAAGGGGGGTGGGGGTGGTCTCTTTATTCATCCATCTTGTGATGTCCATTCCCAGTGTTTAGTGTTTCTAAGCCAAAATCTTACTTCCTAGCTATCTCAGCTTCTCTTGTGGTGTTATCTTGCTCTAAAGTGCTGGTACTGAGTTGTTTTTCCTTCCTTTCTTTGCCAACATGTCAGGTTGTAGGTCTCAGGGAGTTCAAAGATAACTTCCAAGCAGATAACACCCAGTCCTGGATGAGCTCCAACAGCCATGTCTTGCATTTCCATCAATAGAATTTGGCGTAGAAGTTGACAAATGCCTAATGATTTGGTGTTCTTTAGATTGCAAAACTTTCCAGCATTTTATTTTGAGGAGAGAATCCCAACTGCTTTCTAAAAATCAAACCCATTGAAGGAATTTCAGATGCACCCCAAAGCCTGAAACAGAGCTAGCACAAACCTGCTTGGCAAACACAGGACAAAATAGGTGTCTTTCCCATGTGGCATGAAGCAAATAATGTTTCTTAAATGCTCAAGGAGCATATTTTCCTGTCCTTTGATCTACAAAACTGATTTATTCCCAAGAGTGAGTAAATGATGCACCAGCACATCATCTCAGCTCCTTCCCATTGTCATTCAGAAAATGGAATGATATGGAATGGTTCACTCAGATCCCAGAGTCCTTGCTCAGTTCTCTCTTGGAAGTGCTTTCTCTTACTCAAAGTCTTGTCTTGTCATGATTAAATAATACCCTCATTTGTAGCCCCAGGATGCCTGCCTCGAGGGGCACTGCAGAAGAGCTACAGTAGGTTTCAGCAGCTAGCTAGCCAACCTCAAGACATCTGTGGCAGGAAAAACACCACTGCACACTTGAGCTGTGACAGAGAGAGCAAATGTTCCCTCATTTTCTGTTGGAGGAGTTGCAGTTTTCCTCTTGAGTTGATGATGCTGAAAGGAGGTTTTTCACATTTGGAATAGGACCTAATTGATGAGGAAGACAAGGCAGTAAATATTTCAGCTGGAGTGGGATTCAAAGGAGCCCAAGCTCCAAAGGTTTAAAAGACAGTTATGCTCTCATTGACTTGGTTGGGTCTTTATGGGACAGAGGGAGAAAAAGCAGCAGGAGCTACATTTAGTGATGTGGCCTCTCTGGCACAGAGTAGAGTAGGAGGAGAACCACCCTCAACCTGCTGGCCACACTCTTCTGAATGCATCCCAGGATGATAGATAGGCTCTTTCCATTCCAGGAATCAGAGTGTAGTTAAATGGTTTCTAAGTTTCCAGCAGATGATGTTTAGAAGCCATTAGGATAGATTCTTCACCTCTGATGGCAGGAGCTCAGCCCTCTAAACTTCACTAGTGGGTGTTATGTGATTTTCAGGAGGGGAGTCCTTTTATACATCTGCTAAATAGAAGGATACTGAAGTTCCTGTCCAATTAAATCCTCATTATATGTGGTATTAATAGAAGTGCCACTCGGAAAGTTTGTTCAGTTAGCTAACTTCAGTAATCTGAGCACATTAAGCTGGATTTATACTGTGCAGGCAGATCTCTGGGGAAAGCAATTAAGCAACCTAATGCAGAGAATCCAGATTTATTGTTGTCTCTGCTTTTGTGGCACAGAGAGAAGGAGAAGAAAAAATAGAGGAAGACAATTTGCATCAGCGTGACTGCAGTATGTTCTCTCCCTGGTAATGCAGAGGATCCTTTCTGGATTCTTCCAGTATTCCCAGGGGTCTTACCCATACTTAGTTGATCATGGTTTCAAATTGATCCCCTCCAAGGATCAAAATGGTCATTTTGAAATGTCAGTAAAAACACATTGGAATTCGAGGAGTGTAAGGAACTCTTTGGTATTGCAAGTCACATACTTTCCCTATCAATCATCCCTTCAAGATCCCTGGAATACCCCTGTGTCTTTCCCAGAAAGCAGAGAAAGGACTGGGGAAAGGTCTTTGCAGGGAACTCCTGGCAAGTGCAAAGTGGTTCTCACAAGTGGGCAGGTGATGCACACATGGAAACACCTGGATATGCTGAATGAAAGGAACTAGGCACTTGGAACTGATGGAAAATGTATTGCTCAGGTTGTTTTTCCCCAGACATTGCTGTTCAGCACAGATTCCTGTGCTTACAGAGCCAGGAGACTCAGCTCTGTACATTCAGCTATGCCCAGATCAGCCCCATTGCACCTTCTCTCTGCCTCTTCCCCACTCCTTTTTGGCTTTGTCCCTCCATTTCCTATTGCCAGCCTTACACCAACCATGAAAACCTGTCCTCCTGGAGACTGAGATGTGGGCAGGATGCCTAGCTCCTCGCAGTTCTGGAGCAAAGTGTCTACCTCTCTGCCATCAGCATGAGAGGGCTGAAGGTGTCTGTGAACAGCTGGGGCAGGCACCTGCCTGGGGCTGCAGGACTTCAGCACAGTACCCACAAAGCATCCTGCAAGGAGGCCAAAGCAGGGCTAGACAAAGAGAAAGAGGAGAGAAAAAGGAAAGAGATGAAAAAGAGAGGAGAAAGGAAAAGGGAAAGGAAAAAAGAGGAAGAGGAAAAGGAAAAGAATTGAAACACAATAGAAGCTCCAAAGCTATAGATTGGACAGGATGATCCATTTTCATGCTACATTTGTATAAATAGATCTAATTTGACACACATTTCTATTAGAATGATCTTTTCTTTTTCAAGGTCAAATTTCTGCATCACATGGCTATTTAAACTAAATCTCCTTGCTTTGGCTTGAACCAAAATCCCTTGAGGGCAATGGCAGGGAATCTTTCAAGTAAGGCTCTTGGTCCTACTTTGAGAGAAATGGGAAATGTCAGTATATTTGTGCCTCTGCTGCCTCCTTCAGCACAAAGCTAATGCTGGGGAAAGATCTCTATCTGTCATTCTCACTGAAGTAATTTTCTCTTGGAGCCTTGAATGTGTTTCAGACTTTCCAGAAGGAAAGGGCAATAGTTGGACTGATTTTTTCAATTCATCAGAAAGAGATTCTCAGCTGTTTCCATCTCTAGGTCTCAGCAGCATCCTTCCAGGTGTGCATGAATTATGCTGGAGGCATACGTTAAGAAGGGAGAACCAAGCATCCCAAACTCTAATCTGTTGAGATTTTCCTTCTCATTATCTCCTTAATGGATAAGCTCTCTGGGATACCTACCAACTCTCTTCCCCTGTTCATAAATACTCCTAGGATTATGTAGCTCCCACTTTGCTCTACCCACTGAGTGCTATTAATATACAAAGAGTGATAAGAAGAAAACAAATTAGGAAACATGATGTAGCTGAACTTGAAAAGGACTCTCCTTGTTAATCTTAAGGGGATACCATATAGTTGATTCAAGATAAAACTCCCAAGTTATTTCAATTCTCAGAGCCCAGACTCAGCTGTCCCAGAAGCTGGAAGCCCAGGTGCTTGACTGCCAGGCTGCTAATGCTCTCAGCCCACTGGATGAGATGCCAAGTGTTCAGGTCCCAGGGCACCAGCCTGAAGATCCAACAGCATCATGGTCACATCACAACTCTGTCAAAATCCAATCACCTCTCTGGGAATGTTTCCATTTCAGAAAACTGGCAGAAGCTGCCGAAATGGTGTTTTATTGAAAGCTTCACAGTTACTTCTAGCTTCTGGAAGCATTCTCCATAGCTGTCATGTCCTTGCTTGTTCTCTCCTGCATAGATAGATAGATAGAAGTTACAGTGATAAATAAGAGGAAATTGCAAGAAGGATGCTTTACAAATCATCATTTAGATGTTACAGCAACTTCCTATTAGTCATGAGGGTGTTACTCTGCAGGGACATAGATCTGGACAGAAGATGGTTGTGATAGGGGTTGATTTAGTAGAAAAAAAGTGATTTTTCCTCTGCTTAAGCTGGCTAAGGCATTAGAAAGCCGCATGACAGTTTGGGTCTGTGGACAGGTTTTGCTTGGAAACTTTTCATATGCTGGTGAGGTTGTTCCTGGCTGTGGCTTGCTGGCAGCCCAGCTGAAAATATCCTTTGATATGAAAATATCCTTTTCATTGTTAAACACTGGTGACATTCATTAGACAGCACAGAAAGGAAATATCCCTGTGAATCCAATGCGCAGTGATCCATCCTCAGCTATCAATACTGAAGGTAACCTTATTGGAAGCTGCATCAAAGTCTGGCTTTCAAACCTGGAGCTGCCAAGCCACAATGCTCTGTTAGAGCACAGAGATGTCTCTCTGTGGAAATGTAGATCTGATTTAGATAGAGCTAGAGAGACATCTCAGCAGTTATTTGTAAGGGTTTTGTTGATGTGTTTTGCCTGATCAGAGGCTGAAGTAACTCAAGAAGAAGTCAGGGCTCCTGACCTCTCACCTTGGTTTACTCATAGGTGCCTCCTCCTATTGAGGAGCTAGCTGAAAAATCTTTCTGCCTTGTTTCTCTCTGTGTGTACAAAGAAATGATGAAAATAGTCACCCTACTGGAATGTTTTGTGACTGTTCAAATCAAGGCATGAGACAATATTGGGAAAGATCATGGGAAGTAGTATATTCTGTTCTTGCAAGGTGGCCTCTTGGTTTTATATCATCTCAATGAGGCCAGGACACAGCAAACGTTGCTGCTTCTGAGCTTGATAGTGTGCATGGGACTATTGGGGCCAGTGGGTGAGCTGGGAGCAGCTGAAGAACAGGGCTGAGCTAGTGCTCACCTCATCTTCCCCTCAGCCAACTGCTGAGGGTTTGGCCTTGGGTTGGAGGTGTTTGCGCTCCAAGCCATATTAAATCTCTGCTCACATTACTCAGCAAATTGCTTCTTGCTCTTTTGGTATATTAAGCAGCAGGCTAGCTCTTGCTTAAATTAGGAGATGAATTCCCCAACAACCTTTTTTCAGGGCTTATGGATTTGTCATCAAGATTTCACAGCTGCTGTGATGAATTGCCATTAAGCTATCATCTGCCAAAGAACAAAGAAGGGCTTTCACACCTGAGAGATTGGCAAAATCAAAGGAGAACTGAACTGAAGCAAAATGACTGCTACAAGGGTATCTCTCCCTGTGAGAAACTTCTTGTGGCTGAACATTTTACAGCTTGACTTTCCCTTTGACACAGAAAGGAAGATATTTCTCTGCATGTGACGTTGCAGCCTTCAGTCATGGAGAGCAGTGTCGGTTTTCTTGTCCATCTCCCAGGCCTGAGGCAATGATACATTTCAAACTAAGCACAGGTACATAAGGGTGTATCTCTTGCAGTCTAGCCCCTTTTGTGGTTGTGATCTACTCACAGAATCATAGAATGGTTTGGCTTGGAAAGGATCTTAAAAAGATCATCTAGTTCCAACCCACCTGTCACAGGCAGGGACAACTTCCAATAGATCAGGGTGCTTGGTGTTGAATACTGCCAGGGATGGGGCATCCATAACTTCATCTCCCAGTTCTGGGCTTCCCAGCTCAAAGAGAGACAAGGAACTACTGCAGAGTCCAGCAGAGGGTAGGAAGATGCTGAAGGGACTGGAGCATCTCTGGCAGGAGGAAAGGCTGAGAGCCCTGGGGCTGCTTAGCTTGGGGAAGAGCAAACCAAGAGGGGATCTGCTCATATGAGGCCAGACTCTTTTCATTGGTGCCTAGTGACAGGACAGGACGGATATCTAGAGCAGCATTAGGCAATGTCTGACAAGACCAGGTTGTTCCTATCAGCATTGCACATTGTTGTTCATACCAGCACTGCAGAAAAAGCAACCAGGACATGAAGAAGCAGCAGCTTTGGAATTGCTCTGGTTGTTCTTGATAGTATCTGTATTCACATCAAACAGCAGTAAGCACTGACCTTTGTGGGGTTTTTCTCTTTGATGTGTGTTATCCTTGCAAGAGAAAGCTGAGGTGGCAACCATGTGCCTTGATTCCTTCTCAGTAGATAGTGAAGTTTGTGAGCAGCTCCTGAGATGAAAACAATTGATTCCAAATGCCATTTACAACTAGTAACCAGTGGAGGTAGTCAGGGATGCTGTGAGGCATACAAAGAGTTTGTTATTGGAATGTTGCTTGTAGGCATTTGCATGCAAGTGTGTATCCAGGAGAGTCAGAAAAGCTGAGAAAGAGACTTCATATGTTGGTATTATTATTATTTTGTTATTATAGTATTATTATTACCATCTCATTCTAATAATAAGAGGTATTAAGTTTGGATGAGGTTCTACTGCCCTCATTGCTCTTCATCCTCAGTCAGGACCAGTAAGAGGTATATTTGCTTGTTAGCTCCAGAATCAGACACATCCAGTGATTTCATGTTTTCAGGTTGCTTATTAATTCAGAGCTTCACACTATCTGCTAGTTGAAGAGCGTGCTCTTGGTGGCTTCAATGTGGTCACTGTCTTTATTGTTTAGGAGGATCCCTATGGCTGTAAAAGCAAACAACCACACAACACCCAAAATCAGTTTTACAGTTTTCCAGGGATCCAAACTGAAAAATCACAAGAAGAAGAGCAAGCCAACTGTGTTGACAATGTTTGATTACAAAGTCCTCCAGCTTGACACATTTAGGTGAATGTCTTTAACTAGGTAAAAGGAAAGATGTGCATGACAGTATTAAGCATGGAGAGTGGGTTTGCCTTACTTACTTCTGAGAGGAGAAGGAAGAGAAGGCAGTCCAGGCTTTTCACATGATTTGCTTGGATAAAGTAATGTTTCTAAACGAGAAGAGAAAGAAACCAGACCAGTTATTTGGCTTTCAAGTCCGATATTCAGCAAGCAAAGCCTGAGCCTCTGTGCTGTGTCACAACAGCTCTTATGCAGCTAGGCTCACCCAATCCAACTGTCAAGGTAGAGAGATTCCCTTGACTACTGATGTTGGGAGATAACCATCCCCAGGGTGACAGGAGCAGAGGGAGAAAGAGAGCAACTGCAAGGACAAGAATCTATGTGCATGTAGAGGAATTTCATCTTCCTAGGTCTAGGAAATGAGTTTGCCTTTTCTTTCCCAGAGCATTTCTCTCCCTCTTGGCCTTCCCCATGTGTCCATGCAGTGTGTCTTATAGAAAGCATTGTGCTACCGGAGCATGGGAAGCAGTGCCAGTGTCACACACACATCAGGAGGGGTGGAACTGCTCCCTGGTACAGCAGAGCTCCCCAGCTTCTCACCATTAGCTTTGGAAGCAGGAGAGCTGCAAAGATCAATAGCTTGGGTCAGGGCTCTGCTTTTTCTGCAAAGAAGTTTCCCTCATCTTGAGATGGAACCTCCTGGGTTCCAGTTTGTGCCCATTGCCCCTTGTCCTGTCCCTGCGTACCACCAAAAATAGAGTGACCCCATCATCTTGAACCCTGCCCTTCAGCTATTGCTCAGCATTGGTAGGATTGATAAGTACTGGCAGAGATTTTAAACTAAAAAAAACCCAACCCAAACAAAAAACTAGGACATCCAAGAGGAACTTGAATGGTCATATCTTGCCTGCTTTCCAGTGGCCAAATTCCCATTGAAAACTGCTCATTTCAGCTCACTAAAGTTCATATAGCTCAGGGCAGAGAAGAGGAAAGAAGCAGAGGCACACAGATGTCTAGGTGGCAAGCTAGTAGGCACATCTACTTCTCCAAGAAGAAAGACAGCTTGTCCAGGAGGAAAAGAACATTTGTGATGTAGATTGACATTTCTGTCCTGCTAATAAATGGACCAATGAAACAGCTGACTGCTCCCCTATTGCAGCTGTGGGACTTATTTACTTTCTAATCCTGTCCCTTTTAGCCCTGGCTGGACAAGGATGAAAATCCCTGGCATTAGGTATTAGAAGAGATAGAGAAAGCACAGGAACCAATTTACAGGGTTTCACTTGACTAGTTTTCTTCATTTGACTCCTATTAGCTCTGATAATGTATCCTCACCATTAATCAGCTAGGGAGAAAAAGAAGTGATGCCTGGCTTTTCACATGCATGAGAGGATGGATGCACACCCCAACAGTCTCACTGTGAAAGGTCAGGACCTTCAAGTGTCTCCTTCAGACACAAGGGCACTGAGACAGTTGTGCCATTGGAATTTGAGATGCTGTCAGGACAAGAGTCCAGCCAGTCCAGTAGCTCAGCTCCAGCGGACTAGAAGAGCAGAGGAAGTGCAGTGTAATGCACACCAGAGGGATGGTAGCAGTATTCATGGTCTGGAGCTCAGAAGCCTTCTGAGTTAAGGATGGCATCTTTGTTTTCAGTGGTCCTTGATGGATTTTTCTTCCAGGAGTTTATTCTGTTGCTTTCTAAGCCTGTTTTCCACACCAAGTGTTTCTCTTCTTCTCATTTCCCTGCCCTTCCAAAATCTTTACTTGTATATAGGTATCAGGAAAGAGCCAGGTCAGCCAAAACTCAAGGTGAGCTCTACTCCAAGACTCCTAAGACCAAATTCCAGCTGCTGCTTTTGCTAGCAGTTTAAAGCTGCTGTGTCAGGCTTGCCAGGAACTCCTCTCTGGTTGCTATTTGAACTGTCAGCAATTGGGCTTGAGCTAGAGCAGCCCAAATGCTCTCCCAAAGTTAAGCTAACATGGGGGAACACTGCACACAATTCCCCAGCAAATCTGCTTTGGGAATATGTTCACAGCAAAGAATTCAATGCGAATCCCTGTTTCTGAGTGGCTGCAAGGAGTGAATGAATGATGAATAACGACTCTAAGGCAATGAAATCAAATGTCAGGTATCCTTCACTGACCTTCTCCCATCTACCAGTTAGGAAGGAAGAAACCATCTCCTAACATTCCCTTGGCAACAGTCCTGGGCTGTAGAATTCCAGTCTCAGAGAAGAATATTGCAGTCAAATCTTTGTGTGACAGCAATATCTTCATTACTGCTCCAGTATTATAGTTTGGGAGGGAATGATAGGACTAGATAGACCTTTCATTCCAGAGCACCTGGGTAGCTGAAGGTAGGAAGCCAAGCTCACATCGATCCTCTCCCTTCTTATCCTTGGGTACAATTGAAGCTTCAGCTGTGAATGCCAAAATGCTGCTGATGTCAAATCAGTCATCCTTACCTTACATAGCCAGGCTCTCTGCCTTCCCTGCTTAGTGGAAGGTTACTGAGCAAATGGGGCAGGCTCTGCAAGGTTAGCTACAGCAGCACTGCTGGAATGTGCTCCCATCCCTCCTGAGAGAGATGATGGCAAGAGAGGAGGTAACTGGGATTATTCCTGAGAAGGAAAGAATTGTGCAGAAGTTACTGCACTAGCCTAGGTCTTCAAGTATCTGCATTTTCATGGAGCTTGCTGAGAGATGAAGCTTCTATTTTCAGTAACTAGGTCTCATCTGTTGTGTGCTCAGGCGATGTGGTAACAAGGCTAGCTAAAGATCTTTTAGAAAGAGAGGCAAAGCCTTCTCCCTTCTTGCCTCCCCACAGTCATCCCTTCCATGGCTGCTGTGCTGATTTAGGCTCCATTGTCTAGAAGAGATCATATTGCAGGGGCTCTTTCTGATTTATAACCCTGATTTTTATAACTTTGGCCTTTCAGAGAGCCTCAGATTTACTTCAGGTTTCAGACAGCTTGACTTGCAGCTCCAGGCTCATATAGGACCAAAGTCATCAGAATTCTCCTGGCCATGTCTGCAGACATCCCAAACACATAGAGCATTCTGCAAGCAAATCAGCTGTGGGCTTTGCTCCATTCCAAGCAAAATAGGCTGAATCAAATCAAAAAACAAACCAACAAAACAGAAATAGCCAGGCCAGATTGTGAAGTTGAAGCATGAATGTCCTGTGATTAGAAGTAGAAGCTGTTTCATGCTTGTGACTTGTGAGTAATCAGGATTGAAATCATCCTGCTTGTTATGATGCACAGAAGGACACAGTAAGGTCTAGTGCAAAAGGCTTGGAAACTGTTTGGTAGTTTGGGTTTTTTCCTGTTGGAGAGGAAATTATCACTTGGAGTGATGTAACCAATTGGAAATGGTGTATGGCTTGAATTATTTAGTCTTTCCTTTCCTCCAAGTCCTGTGAAACTGTTCAGAGTGCAGGGAGCTGCTGAAACTGAGCTGTGCAGAAGATGCTCAATGTCTTCCTTGCAGATGCCTGGGTTTGCCTTGGCCCTGATCACTGAAATTAAGGGCTGGGTGGACATCGTCCTTATTAATTGATGATGAGATTGAATTGCACTAGCATCCTTAGATTTTTTGGAGAAGAGGAGAACTGAGGATTTTTAGGAGAGGTTAATAATCATCTGGAAGTATGTGAGGAGAATCAGGCTAAGAGTGGAAGTTACAGCTCTGGGGTGAGGTCTGTGTTGAAAGTAATGAGATGTGTGACAGGCTGCTATTCAAGAGCTGCTCTTTGGATGCCTGCAGATGCAAATAGGTTTCCCATTGTGCCTCCTGTCTAGTGAAAGTGTAAACTTGTCACAACTGGAATTCTGCCTTCTCATATGTTTTTAGACAGCCTGGCAAAAGCTTTCTGGTTTTGACTGAAATGTCCAGGCTTTATTGTAATGAAAAGAACTCTAATTATCTCCAATGGGACCAAATCCAGGTGTCAAATTGAAAGTAAAATGCTCAAATGGACATTGTGGCAGGCAGAAGAAGCCAATTCCACAAAGTAAATTGCTGCTTTATCTGCTTCTGTGTAGCCTGAGTTACCTTAGGAAGGCTTGGATTCACTAGTGAACATTGTCTGCTGCTGAAAGGTTGGAGAATGGGAGCTCTGCACTGCCAGGAATGGCTAGAAGTGCTCTCTGAAGTTGTAGCACAGGCACTACTAAACCAGCAAGCTTTCAATCAGGATTTGTCTGATTTACCCAATGAAACATTTCTCCAGCTAAGAGTTAACACAGCCTTGCATCAGGTTTTGTGTAGCTTCTAACTGGAACTAACCATAACCCATGTCCAGCCAGAAGTCCTTTTTCCCCTAGAAAATCTGATTCTCTAAGGGAAGACACACTCAGAGTATGGCAGAGAGGTGGAAAGGAAACAAGAGTCCTCTCTTTGTGCCATTGGATGGGCTCAGGAGAGAACATTCATGTTCAGCAATAGGAAGAAGAAAGAAAATACAATTTAGATGAGCAGGCAAAGTAAAAGAAGAGTTTAAGCAGATCTGCCCTTTTGTACAATGTTAGTTCCACTTCTAGCAGAAATTATGCCAAAGAGGTCACTTGCATTGATTGGATGCTCCCAGAAAGTTTCTGAGCCATATCAAGACATTCCCCAGGCATTTTTCTTTCTTATATTTACACTATCCTTTTGTGTCACAACTCTTCACTCTGTCTCCATCCTCTTTGATCACTTTTTTAGGTTCCTGTCCTCATCTTCCCATCCTTTCTCCTGATCTCTTGAGGAGAAACAAGGCTTAGGAAAGATGCCAGGACCAGCAAGAGCTCAGTAGATTGGGGACAAAGAAGCCCCAGCAGCCTGGAGAGCTGTGAGGATGTGGTGTTCCCAATGGGCTATGTGTTTTCTGAGTGACTTAGGTGCAAGACCTTAATTGTATTGTTGTTCTGCCTGAGTAATAGAGACAATAGGCTGCATTATTGCTTTTAATAGCAACTGTGTTTAATTGTATTAAACACAATTCTATTGGAGTTCTGCCTGAGCAAGGCAGACAATGGAATTCATTATTACCTTTAACAGAAAATGTATTTAATTTTCTAGTAAGTAATCCCATTGAAATGGAAATGGCCCACTCAAATATTTTCCAAAAACAAATTACCTTTGGCTGTAATATTTCTGCAAAATAGAGCTGTCCATATTCAATTAAGTTAATTTCCTTTTAAGCTGAACTGCAGGGGAAAAGTGATTTGCTCTTAATTTGATGTGGAATTGTTTCCCATTCGATCTAAACATTACCCATGGTTTATGCCCTAGTTATGAGCTTTCTGTATAATAAGAGAACCAGAAAGATCCATGTACATATGTAGATAGATTTACACAAAGGCTTTATCATCCAGTTCAGTGAGTGGAACCAAGAGGCCTCTCAGACTGGCTTTGCTTCCCAGGATAAGAAGGCAATAGAAAAGGGCACCCCAGGTGTCCTATGGAGTCTGAACATGGCCAGAACACAGACTTAGAGCCAAGAATCTGGAGGGTGCAGGAGGCTAAAAGATCTCCCAGATCCTGTAGATCACAGAATCATTAAGGTTGGAAGAGGCCTCTAAGACCATCAAGTCCAGCCATACCTATCACTCCCATGCCACTGATCCATGGCCCTACGTAGAGCATCTATAGGTTTCTTAAACCCCTGCAGGGATGGTGACTCCATGATCACACTGTAGCTGTCAGAGCCATGGATCTGGAAAATGCCTCAGGGAACAAACAGATTAATAGATTGATGTAAAGAGAGGTCATTCCCAAGCAGCCTGGAGGCAGCTATGCTCCCTGGTCTCTAGGTGTGATCACAGTGTCCACAGGACTGAAGATGCTCATCGGTGACTAGCCCAGAGCACCTCTCAGCCTGTGCTCTGGCAGTTGCTGCTGGGCCACACAGAGCCCAGTATCAGAGCAACTCCAGCAAAGAAGAGTTTGAAGGGAGCAGGACACAACTGCTTTTCCACTTCTGATCTCAGCAGGAGTTTTGCTGAGGCCTGTGTTTTTTCCAGTCTTTCTAGCCATCTCACTTCTCCTTCCACTGCTTCAGATTTTTTTTTTCCTTAGCAAGGGAAAGCAAAGGTTGGGGGAATGCATTGTCATTAAAAAGCAGCAACAAAAGCTGAGCTCCAGACACTTAGATGGCAATGAAACTTTCAGTAATAACAATGGATCTACAGTCAGGAGCTCTCAGAGGGGCACTTGGAGAATGAATTCAGGACAGCATCTTCATTATACTTGGATCAAAGGAACTACAGAAGGAAAGGCAGGGGTTTAGAATTATTTTATTTATAGTTGGGTAGGATCAAGGACTTTCTGCTGTGGATCAAGACCTCCCTGTGCTGGACACTGTAAGCAGAGAATCAACTGATGCTCTGCGTCTCATGGGATTTATTACCACTGTCAAATTTGGCAGCAGCAAAAGGAATCTAGCTTGGAAAAGCTAACTGATGTGCCTCCATCCTGATGTTCTTAGGAGCTGATGGTAACTCTCCCTTGTGAAGCATGACAGCTATTTCTCTTTCTCCCCCTCTTTTCGCAGCAAGCCTCCCCTGTTGGCAAGGTTTGGATGGGCAGCAAAGGTTAGAGGCTCTGGGGGTTGTTGGGGCCAGAGAAGTGAGACCTTCCTGCTTCCAATTCACATCTTGCTGCTGCTTGCATTGCAGTTCTCAGGACCTCATGTGCTGTCAGATTTATTGTTGAGGGAACTGATTCAAACTGGATCTTAATAAAACCCTCTTCTAATTATATGCATAAAAATAAATCCTCAAAAGCTCAGCTTGCTTCTTCCTGCCAGGCAAATTCCAACAAACAACCTGTGAAGCAGAAAATTGCTTTGGATAGCATTGGGTGGTCATAACCTAGCTGATAGATCTGTCTTAAACCTCTGGAAAAAACCATGGTCATGTGTAGCCATCCTTCACTTCAACACCCAAGGAAATTTATTCTTCAAGACCTAAAGAGATTTCTCTCCAGAGAAGGAGACTCCACAAGCTCTCTGGGCAGCCTGGGCCAGGGCTCTGGCAACCTCACAGCAAACAAGTTTCTCCTGATGTTGAGATGGAACCTCCTGAGTTCCAGTTTGTGCCCATTGCCCCTTATCCTGTCACTGTGCACCACTGAAGAGTTTGGCCCTATGCTCTTGCCCCTCATACTTTAGATGCTGATCAGCATTGATTGGATCCCCTCTCAGTCTGCTCTCCTCCAGCCCCAGGGCTCTCAGCCTTTCCTCCTGCCAGAGATGCTCCAGTGCCCTCAGCATCTTCCTAGCCTTTGCTGGACTCTCTCCACCAGTTCCCTGTCTCTCTTGAACTGGGGAGCCCAGAACTAGACCTAGTACTCCAGTTGGATGAGGATGTTATGGAAGACAGTGTCAAAATCTTTGCTGAAGTCCAGGTAGACCACATCCACTGCTTTCCCCTCCTCTACCCAGCCAGGAGAGGCCCATCATTCAAAATGTCATATTCCAGTGTCTCTCTTGCTCTGGAAGCACTGGTACCCATAACAGAAACAGGTTCTTCTAAGAGGAATCCCTTGCCCTGTTGTTCTTGGCTGAGATTTTCCCTTCTCTCTGCACTTTCTGCTAGTGCAGCAGTTTTGAGCTGCACTTGCATTCACAGAGCTTGCTAAGTGCCTCAGGACCACTCAGCTCAGGCAGACCTGTATTCATGTAAAATATTCCTCAATGAGTCATTTAAACAGTAAACACTCTATTGATTCAGTGCCTCACAAGGTCTTACAGGAATTAATTCAGCTAGGCTTGGCTCTAAGCCTTTGTTGCATGGGCTGCAAAGTGGCTGAAGGCTGTAAACAAATTGCCAAGATGAATGGCACTGCAGCTTGCTGGGAGCCTTCTCAAACCCATTTTCTGGGTGCTTTGAAACACTAAGCACTCATCCTTCTCTCCCTCTGGGAGTTGGGAATTACTGTGGGAGGTCATCCAGGTTTGCAGCTAGGGAAGAGAGAAGCCTGGAGAATCTTTGCTAACCTTTCAGGGACAACCCAAATCCAATCTAATTCCCTAGTTGCAGGAGCATCCTTTCAGATTAATCTTCCCCACATACCTTTGGAGATCCTGATACTAAATCTGCTGCTATCAGTTCCTTGTCTGCTTTGAACTGAGAGGTTTCTCAAGCTGTAACAACAGGTAAAGTAAAAATGAGTGGTAGTTTCTTATTATGACATGAGGTGCACTTTATAAAACTTCTTTTCCATATTAAGGCTTAAAAATACTTAGAGGAAGATCAGAGTAGCAGCAGTGGGCAGTATCTTCTCTCTGACACTGACTAGGAGATTATTCTTAGAGAAAGAATATAGAAGGGAGGCCAGGCTATACCATCCCAGCCCATGATACACTGACCAAAGAATAACTCAGGGATTAAATCCACATCTTAGGTTAACAGCTACTGGTGTGCCTACCCTCTCTCAGTTGGGACTAGATGAGCTGTAAGGTCCCTGCCAATCCTGACAATTCTAGGATTCTCTGGCAATGAACTGATCAGTTCCTGTTTAGGTTTCCTCGTTACAACAGAGGGACAGCCTTACAAATTTAGTTAGTGTAGTGCAGTTAGAGAGATTGTAACCAAGAAACCATTTCCATTTGCATCTGGTGTGCAGCCTTAGTGCCAGAAATTCAACCCCCTTCCAAATCAAAGATATAATATTTACATAGCTCTTTAGCTCTATTCAATGCTCTGGTGGTTATTTTGAGGTCTAGCGTTTCTGCACGCAGTCTCTTGGTCTTTCTTATGTGAGCTGAATGAATAATTCAATAAGTGACCTAGAACTGACTCCGGGAAGGATCTCAGCTGTTGCATTGGCATTGACGGATCTTCTGAGTGAGCTGGTCACAAGCAGAGTTCAATGCTGTCCTAAAGAGTAGTTTCACAGAGCTTAGGGAAGCACACAAAAAATTCCATCAGGCCTGCAGCTTTAGTCAAATCTCTTTCACCACCAGGAGCAAATGCACCTGCCCTCATACATTTGAAGACTCAAACAAGGAGTTCCAGTCCATGATCCATTGAAGTTCCAGCCCAAGATCCATTAAACTTTCATTTCCTCTGATTTCTTGCATTTATTTCTTTGCAGCTTTGCCTTGTGTGTTTCTTACTTCGTTATTCTCTCTCCCTCCAGTCCTTGCATGCACATAGTATCTGAGCAACTCCCTTGCCTCTTTTGTACTATTATTTCCCAGAAGATACAAATTCCCTTCTTCTTCTTTGAGTCACAAGAGGAATTCCCAGCCATGCTCCATCCTGTGGCACACAGCATCCACAGAGAGAATTAAGGAGGCTGAGATGTTCATTGCTTTACATTCTATTGAAAAGGTAATGGAAAATCCAGTTTTAGAGAACCACACCAGCAAGATAATGACTCCTTGGTCACCCAGCCTGCTCTTGAAACCATTCCTTCCAAGAGGTCAGAAGAGACTGCACAGCCAGGCTGTGTCAAAGCCTCTCTTTCCTCTGCTGCTAGCTGAGCTCTTGAAGTAGCTGCAATAAGCACCCTTGTCCATAGAGCTGAAGGCACGAAAAGTGTTTCTGGTTCTTTGTTGTACAACTTAAAGGTACAACTGTAGAATAGAAAAGCAGCAACAGGCCAGGGAACAGTAACGGAGAGGCTAATATTGCAAATATATAGGATCTGGGTGATGCCCTCATTTCTCTGCAGCTTGCTGGCAGTAGGGGAGCAGGCTGTGAAGGATGTGCCTGCTGTAATGAAGCTGTCGTTTGTGCATGGCCAACCACACTCAATTACTCCTGACTCTCCAAGATGGAGCCCTCATCAACCCCACCCCACAGGGATGCCTTGACTGCTGCTTCATCATCTCACATCCCTCCTCTCCACCAAGTTATCATTGATCAAGCCCTGTTATTTCTTCAGGTACAAAGCCCTGGTCCATACAGTAACACCATTACTCTTCCTTGCGCTTCACATCCACCTCTGAATTATTCCTTGCCCTTCCAGATGAATTATTGTCCAACACCTAAGCATCTAAGCTCTTCCCTTTTTTTTTTCCCCACTTGTGCCCTGAATATCAATGCTGCAAAGTAAAAAAGGAGTACTCCACTCCAATCTGTGCTTCTTGGAATTAAGTCACTCTATCTTCTCTAAACCAAATGGCTGGACCACTTCCAATTAGCTTTTGTTTGTGTACAAATACTTTGTAGAGTAGGCTTTCAGCAAGAAAAAAAGTGCTACCTCTTTGAATGCAAGGGCAATCCTCCCTGTCAGAAAGCCAGGCTGGTCAGATGAATAGCAGGAAATTAATCTCAGCAACATATCCTTTGGCTAGAAATGTCAGGAAAAATCAGAAAGAGAGGGAAGCATTTGTTCAAAACTCATTCTGGGGTGAGGCTGAGCAGGATGCTGTGTTGGTTGTACAATCCACACTCTCTAATTGTGTTCTTTCTGATGAACTTGTCACACCTTGACCTTTCTTTCCCATCACTTCCACTGTGTTAGTCTCAACATCAAACCCACACTGTAATGTTTACCCCTGAATCTGTGTGTCTCCTGGATTTTCCTAGTCCCAGGCACTGTTTCTGCTGTCACCTGGCTGCACATCATTGTGAGAGGTTTCCCATTTCTAGTGCAATGAGCTGTTTGCTAAGGAAACTTATGTTCAGTTCTGCTGGAACATCAGCTATCACTTCAGCTCTGTGTGTGAACACTGATCACTTTGTATCTCCTTCAAATTATCTATCCTGCAACCTGTGCTCCCACCGTCAGCCTCTCCAACATCTGTAGCAGCTTGCCCAGGATCCATGTCCAGGTGGGTTTGGAATCTCTCCAGAGAAGGAGACTCCGCAAGCTCTCTGGGCAGCCTGGGCCAGGGAGGGCTCTGGCATCCTTACAGCAGAGGTTTTCCTTACATTCAGATGGAACCTCTTGGGTTCCAGTTTGTGCTCACTGTCCCTTGGCCTGTCTCTGGGCACCACTGAGCAGTCTGGCCCCAGCCTCTTGCCCCCTGCACCCTTTGGCTCTTGCTCAGCATGGAGCAGCTCCCCTCTGGCTCTGCTCTTCTCCAGGCTAAGCAGCCCCAGGGCTCTCAGCCTTTCCTCCTCCCAGAGATGCTCCAGTGCTCTCAGCATCTTGGGAACCTCTGCTGGACTCTCTCCAGCAGTTCCTTGTCTCTTTTAAGCTGGGAAGCCCAGAAATGGGCTAAGGACTCCAGATGTGGCCTCACTAAGGCAGAGTAGAGGGGGAGGAGAACCTCCCTTGAGCTGCTGGTCACACTCTCCTTAGTGTACCCTATTGGCCTTGGCTGTGTCGGCACATTGCTGGCTCATAGTAAACTTGTCCACCAGGACTTCCAGGTCCTTCTATCTGGAACCACTTCCCAGCAAGTCAACCCCTAACCTGCATGTTGTCTCAACTTCTAGACTTATACTCTGGTACTAAAGTCATTAGCCATAACTTCCACATTCACAGTTATGGCCTAGTTGGATGCTGAAAAGGGGTAAGAAGAGAGTGGAAAAACAACATAAAGAGACAGAAACCTGTAAAAGAGGAACCTTGAGTTTTGCTTTATTATGCTCATTTAGTGGCTAGGATGTGCTCTGTGGCTGTGAATGCGTGTATGCATGAATGTGTGTTCATCCCAATGAAATGATGACATGCAGAATGGGAAGAATGTTATCAAGTGTCAAGCATAGGCAATTAGGAAATGAGAGAAGTAAGGGAGTGCCTGAAAATGTTGTTTGGCCTCTAGTGAGTTTGAATTACCATATAATTCCATCATCCCATGCTTTGATTTACTGAGAACTCTTGTCTCATTCAGTGCTGGGAACTGACAGCTTAATGAACAGCTCTGTAATGTTTGGTTTTCCTCTTATTGTTCAGGGTGTGCTCTTAGTCCTTATTTACTGCATTACAGTCAAACCCTGCTCTCCATACACAGCTCTTCATTTGCTCCTGCACTTCTCTGTCATGTGCATGACTAAGTACTTCACAGGCATTCATGAATTGATCTTCTCCACACCTAGATGAGGTGAAGGCTGGCATTGTCCTCTTCTTCGTAGACCAAAACCTGAGCCACAGAGGAGTTCAAGTTAAGCCTAGCCACTAACCCCAAGCACCTTCCCTGATATATGCAGCACCTAAGCTTTCAGAATGTTTAGCAGCCAGTCTCATTCTGCATGCTGAGAGCACATCTCTGATTGACTGCAGCTAGAGCTGTGAGCATTTTGTGCTCCTGCCAATCAGCAAAATGAGTCCTGTGCTAGCTCCCTGGCTACAAGGAACAAACTGTTGATGACCCCATTGGAAATCCTCCCTTGGGTTTGAAGTCACTTGCTAAGCAACACATCAGAATTCAACAGGAAAAAAAAAGATGAGGATAAAACCTAATTGCTGAGTTCAGCCTATGACTGGTTTAACTGCAAGACTTTCCTTTCTCTTCTTCAAATCCCTGCCTCAGAAACCAGGCAACTTCTCAGAATGCACCACAAATGAAGGAACAACCCTGTGCAAGTTGCTTGCACTACACAACACACATTGCCCATTCCTTATTCTAACAAACAAGCAGGTGTGTTTTATCTTAAGTCATAGTTTAAATGACAGGCATCTGGAAGACAATTCAGGACAAGAATCATAAAATCATAGAATCATAAAATGGTTAGGGTTGGAAGGGACCTCTGGAGGTCATCTAGTCCAACGCCCCTGCACTGGGCAGGGACATCCCCAACTAGATCAGGTTGCCCAGAGCCCTGTCAAGCCTCGCCTTGAATGCCTCCAGGGATGGGGCCTCAACCACCTCCCTGGGCAACCTGTTCCAGTGTTCCACCACCCTTGTGGTGAGGAACTTCTTCCTAATGTCCAGTTTAAATCTCCTCCTCTCCAGTTTAAAACCATTGCCCCTTGTCCTTTCGCTGCAGGCCTTTGCAAACAGGCCCTCTGCAGCCTTCTTGTAAGTTCCCTTTAAGTACTGGAAAGTCACTATTAGGTCCCCCCGAAGTCTTCTCTTCTCCAGGCTGAACAATCCCAGCCAGAATCTTTTCTCCTGATGTAGTCTAGTGAGGAAATCATTGCTGTGGAGGGAAGGATAGATAATGTCATGGGCAATAAGAGCTGACTGGAGTCACTTGTTTCAGGAATAGATACTTCCAGACTTCTATCTTTCTGCACCTGAGAAACACATCCTTGCTGTTCTATAAAATGAGCAAAGTGTCTTTGCCACATGCTATCACCTCTTTTATCAGAGAATCAAAGAATAATTGAGGTTGGAAGGGTCCTGTAACTGTAGCCATCAACCTTTGCCATTTTAAGGATGTCCCTAACTAATAGCAATTCAGACCCTTGCAACTAATAATCTCTGATTCCATTCAGGACACATCCTCTGGCCTGTTCATTACTGAATTAATGAGCATTATTATCAACCCATTAGCTCTCTGAAAGACAGTCCCAGATAAAGAACCTGCACTTACAGCCTTATTGCTCAACACAGAGAATGGAGTAAACTTCCAGAGTCATTTGAATTAGCAGGAATAAGATGTCCATGTTATTTCTAAGGCTCGTGATGATGGCAAATATGATTAAATGTGAAATATGACATCAAACTAGAACAAGTCTTAATGCAGCTACCAGATGACAAAGGAGAGTTTCAGTGCTATTTATACAAGTTTCATCAAGAAGAGCCTCCTAGGACATTTGCCAAATGACTGCTTTAATATCATTTAGTAGATTAAAACCAAAGGGGAGCATGCTCAGTTTTGGAAGGAAGGGCACAAGCAATTTTTAATACTGTATTGACTGCAATTCTTTATTTCAGTGCAAGGAGCAGTCAGAGTCAGCATCTGAATTGTTATAAACAATATACAAGACACAATAGATTGATTTCTTTATCTTAATCATGATATCACTGTTCAGTAATCACTGCAGAAGAGTGGCACAAGGTCACTATGGTGAACACAGCCTGGTCAAAGCTTTTCCAGTGTTGCCAGACTCCAGCTACTTCTCCTTGTCATCCTAAAATACTCTGTTTATTTAGAAAATGGCCAAGGCAAATACTTCAGCAAAAACTCCTCTTCTTTCACTGCCAGGATAAGGTAGTTTCTAGCCTGCAATAGTCGTACAAAGAAATATATGAGTATTTCATGATTCTCCTACAGAACCAAAGAGTTCTTTAGGGACCACAATGGCTTTCTGTACCTCCTATGTCCACTGGATGCTCATACCCTGAGAACAAAGGTGTTGCACTGCTAGGAATCTCTTTGCTTTGCCCTCATGCTGTTTTCCAATCCTTTTGCCCTCTTCCTTTCAGTGTACTGGATTTGTTTTCCCCAAATACCTTGTCTGAAATCACATTGCTTTCCTAGTCTTCCATTTATTATTGCTTCTGTTCCGATTCCTTTCTCACCCTCATGTTTCTCTTTGCTTTCCACAAGAGCCATGAAAAGGAGAAGGACTTCCGAGAGATGAAATTGAAGTGATTTGAACTTTTGCAGTTTGGAAGTCTTGGGAAAAACCCTGTCAGATCTTGACTGAGCTCAGATGTCCTACCTCTTGATCTCAGTAGCATAAGGGCACAGCTGTCTACCTAGCACAGCTTGTTCTGTCAGCTTCAGTCTGGATCATTGCCCTGCACTGCTACAACCTTCAGCCACCAGTTATTCCACACAACTTCAGTGCTGCAAAGGTAAAAGGAATCAAGTATACATAGCTCCATCCTCAAGATGTAATAATTCATCACGTCCAACACACTTAACCAGCTTGTAATGGTCAATTATTTCATGATAGACTTGCAACATCAATACAAATTGGGCTTTCAGGTGCTCAAGTGCATCTTAAAGAATGGGGTAGAGTTAATCACTTCAAGCAAGGAGCAAGGTGTGTGAGTGCTAGGTATGGTTGAACTTGATAATCTTAGAGGTCTCTTCCAACCTTTGTGCTTCTGTGATTAACATTGCTAGCAGAAGAAGAACAAGCTAAGCTGCAGACTCTAAACCTCTCTTCTCAAGCAGCTATAGCCATTCAAACAAGATGTCCAGCATCTGCTTTAGAAGTAAATTGCCAGATCTTTCTTTCTTTGATGTCGTTCTGCCCTGCAGTATTGCAGTGCTGTCTCACAAGTAGTCCTAGCTGCAGGAGCAGCTGCTGTCTTCAGATAGTTATTCCCTGCAGGTTCAGTAGAAGATGCTGCTGACCTCAGCTAGTTTAACAGCACATCTCTGTTGGGGATTGCCCATCCCACAGCAGGGCCAGAAGAAGGGAAGGAGCCTGTTCTGTGCAAGGAAAATATTTGAACTGAGGATACCAATGAGAGCTGTCTGAACTGAGCCAGCTGACTTTGGGTTGGGAAAGAATGAACAATAGGCATCTGGGAGTCTGTAAGAGCTCCTGTTCTGCACTGAGCTGTGCAGACCAGAGGAGTGCAAAGAGAAGAGGGCAAATAGCAGAGAGAAGGGCATAGGAGCAAACCAACTTGACTCACAGAGGACATTGCAAGCCTACCTTTAGTGACTAGAATAAATGCAGAGCTTTGTTCTGTGTTTCTGGAAGGATAGGCAGCCTGGCAGAGCAGCAGCTGTTTGGTGCCACATTGCCTGGTGTTAAGACAAAGGATCAGAGTGATTCCTTTGATACAAAGACATTGAGAAGATGGAGAGAAAGCATGCACACAAAGAGCTTATGTCAATTGCCTCAAAAAGCAGCCCAGGTAGATTAATTAGTGGGAAAAGAAATAGCCAGCAGAAGAAAAATGGCTGTGATGTGTCTAGACTTGTCTTCAGGGAAAGAATAGTTCGGCCCTGGGCTATGTCTCTTGATTTGTCTCTGGAGCTAGAGCATCAGCTAGCATTAAGCACTGCTCAAAGATGAAAAGCTCAGTTTGCAAGCTGGGAGCTTGGATCTGGCAGGAGGAGGATTGGCAGGCTGCTGGATTTCTGGAGCCAGTTTCCAGCAGCATCTGGAGCAGGTCATTAAATGGAGTGCATGTGGACAGCTCTTTGCATCGACCTAATAGTGGTGACTGGAGCCCTGTGGTTTTATCCACCTGAGTGAAATATGCTTCCATTAAGTATCATCTGAGAGCCATAAGGACTTAACGTTTGGGTGATAAGACTACTGGAAGGTGTTCTCCTCTACCCTGCTCCTGTTGGAGCCATATGGCTTATGTATCATTTTGATTAATCAATATGTACACACCAGCAGCTTTGACATGACTCTCATTAAAACAGCAACATGGGCCAGGTTCTCACTTGGCAAATGACTTCAGCAAAGTCATTCCCTGTCCTAACCAGAGCAGCATCCGGTCTGGCAGTGAGGTTGGCACCTAAAGCCAGGCTCAGCCCTAGTTTATCTTGAGCCAGAGCTCAATAGGAGCAAAACCCTGTGAGCACATAGATATGAGTGCTCTGTGCCCTGCCAGGAGGCATTCAAGATGATCTGCCATCAGCTAAGAAAAGCTTATTTGTTACCCAGTTGACGCTGCTTCTCTTGTCACTTGTATTATTTCTGTCCTATTTTTGCAGTAACCAAATTTGCTGGAAACAAATATCCCCACATTAAAGTCACACTCTATTAGAACTGCCTCATCACAGTAGCTGATAACTCCAGTGCACAAACATTGATTTTCTTTTCCTTTCTGCTTGAGGAAAAGGTAGTTGAGGCCTTGGGGAAAGTACTGTAGAGCCTTTCAGCTGATGGTTAGGCTACTAGAGCTGCACCTAAGGCATGTCAATCCTTGCCATCTGATCAAGTGGAAAGAGTTGTTCTAATGTTTCAACTATTCCAAAACTTTTAAGTTGTCAAGCTTAATCAAAATTTAACGGTTTGGGAATACTGAAATAAGAGTGCAAGCTAAAATATGGTCTTTTGTTTATCATGAAATATATATATATAGGATAAACTGAAGTATGATATCTTGTTCAATTTGTGTTCAGTCAGACACAGCCACATCTGCATTCTCCTTTAAAGTCACGAAAGCAATTCCTGCCAACTTTGAGTTTGTGGCCCTTGGACTTGGCTTTGCTGTGGACTACTTTGTATTCCACAGAACCAGCTCCATTGGCAGCAAATGGGTTCAGTTCCTCTTCAAGTCTTCACTCATTTGTTGTTATTACACAACCTCTAACTTGGTCCATTCTTTATGATTTAGTTCTGCCTCAAGGTCACAGCTGTATAAATTTAGGCTTGGTAAACTTAATGTCATGCTTCTAAGTTGTCAAGGCCAAAGAAGAAGTGGTGTGTGAGGAGGCTGATTCCAAACAAATTATGGAGAAAGTCATGAGGCTTTATTCTCTTATCTGTTTATGCAAATTTGCACTGTTGTTATTACACCTTAGACTGGACTCAAACTGCTGTAAATGATTAAGAACCTGGTTTATATCACCTCAAGGTGCCCTGACAAAATGATGTATCTATGGCTATATACTGCAAGATGAAGAGGGGAGAGGACAGGCTTGGAGTGCTTAGTTTTCTTTACAAATAGTTGGCAATCAATATGATTAGAGAGGGAAGGAGACTGATTTGCAATATCTATGAAGTCTTCTTCAGGCCATCAGAAGATGAGGGCAGCTGGAGACTCTTTGTCCTCAACCAGCTAGTGACAAAGTTACTCCCCTGAGTGGCCTTTCCCATGGAGAACTATGGTAGGCTACAGAAGTCAGTGACTGCGACCATAATCCAGCTGAGATGAGAAGCATTTGGACAACATCCTCAGGCATGGAGTGTAATTTGAGGGTTGTCCTGTGCATAGACAGAAGTTGGAGAAAAAGAGGCTGCGGGGAAACCTCCTCACTCTCTCCAGCTCCCTGAAAGCAGCTTGCAGTGAGGTGGGGATTGCTCTCTTCTCCCAAGCAACAACTGACAGGGCAAGAGGCAGTGGCCTCGAGTTGTGCCAGGAGAGGTTCAGGTTGGGCACTAGGAAAAATGTCTTCCTAAAAAAGGTTGTCAAGGCCTGGCAGAGGCTGCTGAGGGCAGTGGTGGAGTGCCCATCCCTGGAGGTGTGTAAAAGGCATGGAGATGTGGTGCTGAGGGACATGGTCTAGCAGTGCCTGGGCAGCGCTGGGTTAACAGTTGATTTGATAGTCTCAAAGATCTCTTCCAAACCAAATCATTCTATGATTTTAGGACTAAAAGGACTGGCAGGTGTTTGTCCTTCCTTTGTTAAAGCTACTGCTCCTGCACCTCTGGGTTTCTACCTGCTGACAGAGAAAAAAAGCCCTGTAAAGAAAACAGCTGCTTTCTTACCTTCTGCCTGACACAGTGGGAGGAGGAATATTTACTGAGCTCTTCTTCCCTATCTCTCCACATGTCAAAATTAGACTTTTTATCCACTCCTGTATATCGAAATGTGATATTTCTGTTTGCAGTTCCAATTTCACAGCTGAACAGGATCTGCAGAGCCAGAGAATTCTAATAGAATGGCAGAAACCTTTAATGCAATGAGTGGCAGACAGGGAAAGGGTTTGTGGCAGCTCCATTTCTCTGATGATGTTAACAGAACAGAGCATGTGCTTTTCTAAGGCAGGGAAAACATTTTCATTTCCAATTTAAATCTGATGGCTAGAATGCTCATTAGGTGACTTCTTGGGAGAATGTGTCTCCCATCTGAATGATCTCATAATCCAGGAGCAGTGCTTTTTTCTTCTCTTGAATTAATATTCCAGACCTGAACTTTAATGAAGTTACACAGGGTAATTCCAAAAGTTGTCCAAGTGCAACAATGTCAATTTGATCAATGATTTATGTCTAGTTGAACCAGCAATTAGAAGAAAAGAACTGATTTTGATCCACCCTAGGAAGTCCTTAAATACATTTCAGAGCACAGGCAGACAGACTGTGGAGCTGGGAAGAGAGGAACCTGGTGAAGTTCAACAAGGGCAAGTGTAGATCTTGTGCTTAGAGGCATGGTAGCGATAGGGGTGGTTGGACATGATGATCTTAGAGGTCTCTTCCAACCTTTATGATTCTGTGAAGCACTGGAGGTCAGGCAAACACAGACCAAGGAGAAAACATATGCATGTTGGATGCTGGTTGATTTTTTTTTTTCCTTTGGTTTCTCCAGCTGAATCAAAGCTCATTTTTAATGCAATTTTAGCAACCAAGTGAAAACTACTTCAGCTGATTTTAGCTGGCCCCTGGGGAGCCTCAATCAGTTCAGGTTTACAGTGGAGTTATCCTGTGATTTGCTATGTGATTCCACTGTCCCTGGAAGTGTTCAAAACACATGTGGATGTGGTGCCTGGGGACATGGTTTAGTGGTGAGCAGGGCAGTGCTAGGTTAACAGTTGGACTCAATGATCTCAGAGGTCTTTTCCAAGCATAACCATTCTAGGATTCTATGAATTATTCCTCTAAATTACCATCAGGTCTCTGGGTGACTGAAAATGGGAAGAAAGTCCTTGAGGCACATTTTAATTGACAGTGCTGCAAGTCTCTGTTATGATCCCTCTCCTATATAATCTCATCCCTTCTCCCTTTTAGTCCCAAAGAACACCAGTGTAGCTGTGGTGGTGCTGGGTAAGTTGAGGAGCATAATCCTCTCTCTCTAATTAGTGGCCTTTTAATTCACTCTGGCCTCATCCTAAGCTTACCCTGCAGTTCCTAGCACTGCCAAGTCTTCCATGAGAAGCCTTTGGAACTGTAGGGATTGCAGTTACCAAGGAAATGCCTTCCTGAGGATAGGTCCTGAAACACTAACGGCCTCAGACTACAAGCAGGAGCCATCAGCAGTGATTCACAGGGGCCAGGCCTGTTCCAGCACAGCCCTGCTCCCATGCTGGAGTCACAGAGCAGTTAATGGATCTTCTGATCCTGTCCAGAATCCTCCCTGACTACTGTGACACTCTCAGGCAACCCTTTGTTTCTCCTGTGTAATCCTGATTCTCCTCTTCCCTTTCCATGCCTGTCTCCTCTCATTCCAGAGCAGTCCCCCTGCTGTCCTGCCAGCCCCCAAAGTGCAGCAGGCAGGGCTGGCTCCTGGGGCACTTTGCTCCCTCACTGAGCCCATATTGAGCTGATACACTCCCTGTCTTTCCTGGCCTCTGCATGTTATCCAGCAAAGTAGCTATCTGAAGATTGCTCCTTCTAATTCAACAAATGTGCTTCCTGTGGAGGAAATGTAGGGGTGTGCTACAGCAATGTGTATGGCAGCAGTTGAGGACAGCTAGCAGAGCTGGCAGAAATTGGCAGCAAAACACCAGCAGCACAGCAGCTCACTGGTTAAATACAGCAGCTCTCACACAGCATTGGGTAGCTGATCCTGGGGTTTTTCTGAAAGAGGGAAGTTTTAAGGTAAAAAAAAAAAAAAAGTAGGATGCTTCTATGCTAAAGAGAAAGAGCTTTTTAATTGAGGATAAGTTGATAACTTTATCTTTCAAACTGATGAAAATATGTTGCAGGGTGTGATAGCTTCCAGCTCTAAGACAAATCAAAAATGACTGAAGTGCTTTCTTCCACAAACTTGCTATTTCAAGGGGGGGAGGAAGGGGGTGCTGTTTGAGCTTTAGGATGGTTTGATGTTGGGGTTTTTTTTCCCTTTCACAGCATTAACAGGACTAGAAATACCAGTAGGCTTTGTTTTTAGGGAAATTTCCTTGTTGTCAGGCTGATAGTTGAGGTATCTCTGAGCTCTTCTGAAACTGAACTCACCTTCTCGTTGGGCATGAAGTGATGCAAACCCCCTCCTGGTCCCAAAGACAGTCATGGACTGTCCTGTTAGGCTTTTTCCCAACCTTTCCAAGGCAAGGCTGAAGTAAGAATCCTCTCTCTTGATGTTTTTCATTCTTTTTAGCAGTTTACCTTCTTCCTAGACAACCTGTGCTTCTGCTCAGCCTTTTGCTGCAGTGTGTAATTAGCAAAGCTTCTGAGGAGCAAGCTCAAAAGGAAGCTCTTCTCCTTCCTCTCTTAGTTCAGGTGGCCGCACAGTTCCTTTCTCTGTCCTAGCAGTGCCTGCTGCTGCTGCCATGGAGGTCTGCTGGTGTTTCTTCTCAAACTTGCAGGGCATGAAAGGCTCCATGCTCTCTCTTTGCTTCCTGCTATGCCACACCTGCTCCAGGGCTTCAGAAAAATGGACTTTTGAAAGGGTTTGCCAGCTATGAAAGATGAAGAAACATTGAGCTGCTCTCCTTAGGGCCATGGTTTAGTGGCGTGGTGGTGATAGGTATGGTTGGGCTTGATGAGCTTAGAGGTCTCTTCCAACCTCTGTGATTCTGTGCTTTTCCTTTCCCTGAGGTTTGTATTTGCAGATAAACTGTTGTGTTGTTGGAGATCTCTTTCTGAAAGAGCCCAAGGATGCATTTGCTTTATCCATGTACAGAATAAATACATTCCAAACAGCAACAATTTTCAATTAAAAGACTCATTTCTAAGTAATAGAGATCAGCCTTCAAGAGTTCTACCTCCCTTGGCTGTAAAATCCTGAGAGGATGGTGGCTTATTGCAGCCTGGCTGAAAGAGAAGAGTTATCTTGCTCTGTATCCCGTGGGAATAGCTTTGGTTTATAACTGATTTATATGGATTTATCTCAGTTGAGTTATTGAATTAACTGGATCTGTAAAGGATTTGTATTACTTTCGACTACATCAGGTTAAAAAACAACCTGAATTCAACTGGCACAACATATTCATGTAGGCAAGGCCTAGGAAGAGGAGTATGAGCTTAGCTTTTATCCTTCTTGCAGCTTTGATCTTACCTCACCTTCACATACTCCTTTATCCATGAAGGATGATTTAAGAATGTTGATGGAGCCAGAGGGTAAAAGAGATCAGGATCAGTCCATTTTCTAGATGAATTCTCACTTGGTGGGTTTTTTTAGAGCTAGTTGAGTGGTTATTAATGCAAAGGTTTAGGGATGGTTTGGTTAGTGACACACTGGGCAAGTGGAGAGCCCCAGACAACCTGACCTGGGATGGTTCCAGGGATGGGGCACCTACCACCTCTCTGGCAGCCTGGGCAAGGATCTCATCATCCTCAAGTGTAATTAATTTCTTCCTTCTATCTACTCTGAAACTCTCTCTTTTAGTTTAAAAACATCAGCCCATGTCCTGTCACAACAGGACAATGATTTGCTCAGAGCATCTGACAATTCACCTGTTCAGTCACTGCTCAAAGTCGGTGCAGGGCAAGAAAGCCAGTCATGTGTGGATCACTCCACTGGGCCACATCACTCACGAGCGGATCACTCCACCAGGCCACATAAATCCGGAGCAGATCACTCCGCTGAGCCACATCACTCAGGAATGGGTCACTCTGCCAGGCCACATAAATGAGTAGTGGGTCACTCCGCCGAGCCACATCACTCAGGAGTGGATCACTCTGCTGGGCCACATCACTAACGAGCGGGTTACTCCACCAGGCCACATCACTCTCGAGCAGATCACTCCACCAGGCCACATCACTCAACAGCAGATCACTCCGCGGGCCACATCACTCACGAGCGGATCACTCATTCTTGTCCTTCTGTGGCTGCTGAATCACCCTGTGGCTTTGAGCTTTGCTTTGTGAGTTTTACCCTTGGCTCTTTCATTCATCCCTGTGTTGCTGTTGTCCTGCTGTCAGTGAGCCCTGCAGCACTTAGCACACAGGAACCAGAACACGGAACTATAGAACCATTTAGGCTGCAAAAGACCTCTAAGATCATCAAGTCCAATCATGACCACTCAGTAGTGATTTTTAACAGTTCTTTTTAACACCAGATCTCTCTCTTGGTCTTTCATGTCCTGCATGCTCATCCTCACCCTGCTCTTTGAGATTAATATACCTTTGATTGATTATTAATTCCATTCTGAAGCGCATTGTTGTCTACCAAGGATTTCACAGTTGTCACTAACTAACTCAACCACACTGGGGAACATTAAGGCAGGAAGAGCGCACCTAAAATCGCCTTCTCTGTGAGCTGAAGAGGGATAGAGGAGTTGTTTTGACTGAATTAGGCAGCAGGGAAGGTAATGACTAATCAATTTATTTTAATATTTAGCTTACATGGTTGCCATCTCAGCTTAAACAGGCTCAGGAGGCACAGGATTTAGCTGAGAGGTACAGCTAAACAAGCATTCCTCAAGATACTAGAGCAGGCTGCAGTGCCTACCAATTATTATCAGTTGAGAAAAGGCAAGAAGTTGCTATTTCGGCTAGTAAGAGTGGCCCTGAACTGATAGGCTTTTCCCTGTTTCTCAGCACAGAATGTCCAGGGGCAATTTCTCCTCAGCAGCTCTGTGTCTCTGCCTTTAAAATAAGAGCCTGAAAGAAAGGAAGGCAAAGGCACAGGAGAGAGCTGCGGCTTCTCCTCTCTGCCCTGTCAGCCTGCCCATGTAGCCTTCCCCATCTCCCCTAGCTCTGCAGGAGCAAGTCTCCTGTGAGGCCTCAAGTCATGAAACAACTTGGATGGGGAAGGCTTTCAAGCTGTATTTCCCTTCTCCTTTCCAAAGGAACCATAAAGAATAACTACTTGTGTTTATTTCAGCGGGCAAAATACAGGCTGGAGTCAGACGGTAAAGTCAGGGACATTGGACAGGTGGTGGCTGAGAAGGGAGAGATCATTTTCTTCTGAGTCTACCAAAGCTGTGACAGCACTGAGTTTAGCCCCCCAAAGATTCAACCAGACGTACTCTGGCTTAACACTTGCATCTAAAAAAGGAATTATAGCTGTTGGACTTTTGGCTAATTCCCATGCTTGACACAAGTGTAAAGGAAGGCAAGCTGACCCCCAGGGCTGTGCTTGCTGTCTGTAGTTCTTTAGCTCCACTGTCTGATGGTGAGTTCAAATGTGGCAGAGGCCTGAAAAAATCGTTTCTTTTCTGATCTAAGCAAGATGTCACTATTCTAAAATTATCATATCCTTTGGATTGGAAGACACCTTTCAGATCCTCCAGCCCAACTGTTAACCCAGCACTGCCAACGTCCCTCAGTAGCACATCTCCACAGCTTTTCAAGGCCTTATCACAGGCCTTATAATGTCTTATCAAAGGGTTGATAAGACAGCTGAGCATGGCACTTGGAGGGCATTTTTTCAGGGCTCTTCTTAGCTCTGCCTGAAGTCAGGACTTCAAGGGTTAAGCTGGGGCTGCTTTTCAACCTTGTAGCTCTCTTCTGCCCCTAGGTGATTTGGAAATGTCAGCACTGAGGTACTGCTAACTTATTACAAGTGGTCTTAAACAGTCTAGTGCCCCTCAAGTTTTTAAAAGCAGCCTGTCAGTTCACCTACAAAAATATGTGCCTGACAGATGGATAATAAGCACATGGAAGGGAAAAAAAATAGCTTTTAGAACTGACTGGATGGACTTGAAAGTGGATGTTTTGTATGCATAAAATTGTATACAGGCCAGCAGTGTCAAAGGCTTAAAAGGAAAGATCATTCTAGCTTCTGCTAAGTGCAGCTATGCTGCTAAATTGCCTGTGATCCTAGAGAGCAAACTGGCAAGAGCAATCTCCAGTTCCCCAGGCAGTTGGAAAAGTCAGGTTCCAGTGAGCACAATCTTCCCTCCCTGTTCCCTTGACCCCCTCCTCTTTGTCCAACATGAAAGGGCTTGTGGAAACAGCTTTGTTCCCACACCAAGGACAGCAACTCCATTCTCTGTCTCATATTGACAAGGAAAACCAACCACAAGCTACAAGCTGGCAGAGGTCTCCTTTACTTTTATCCCTTTCTCCTACTCCCAAATGAGACTTGAGGTGCATTCACTTAGCACCAACCACAATTATCTGATCCCCAAAACCATCTTTCTCCTGACAGCCTATCAAGTCACTATTTATTAACAGAATCTTGTTGTAGATCATTGCCATCCCTTGAAAACAGACATTAAAAATTAGTATTTTGTGCCTCTCTCTTCATCTTCCCCTCAGGTGTTATGTCTAAACATTGTACAGGCAAAGCCAATGCCTCAGATCATTGGTGACATCAGAAGTTCCCTTCATTCACAAAGCCAGGCCAGGCCAGCATTGGTGAAAAAATGGTTCAGGTGTTAAAAACAATCTTGTACTGCCTCACGTTTTCATGATCAGGTTCATGGAGTACCCCCAAAAAGAGTTTTGCTGTTAAAATGAGGGGAGGGGAGGGGAGGGGAGGAGAAGCATGACATTGCTGCCACAGGGCAAGGGCAGGAAAGAGAGAAACCAGCTCTGTCCTGGAAGGAAACACTTCTTTGGAATAAGATGTGCAAAGAGCTTTGCTAACTCTCTTGTCCTTAGAGTTGTTATTCCAAGCCAGTCAAACCCAAATGCTATGACAGGTTTAGTGGATGGACTGGAAAAGGAGGTGGATGCCACTGAGAGGGGGAGGAGGGATGAACTTGGGAAAAGAAAATGAGATGAAGCAAGTCCAATCCCTTGCTTCCTTCTTAAGGAGACAGATGCTTGGGGTTGATTATATTCCAGACAGCAAATATCCGTCACTATTTACAGGCAGTTTTGTCTCTTGAAACCTTGTAGGCAAGTTGTGTCTTTAGAAGTGACCAAAATATTAGATTCAGAGAAGAATTTTTGCACTGCTCAACCTACACAAGCAAGAATTTTACTTAGCTAAACAAGAGGCTGCTTCAGGTGTTTTTTATCTGTATTTATGAGATAGATTTTTTCCAAGTCCCAAGGAAAGCTAGAATCTGTTATGCCAGAACTCTAACCTATGATATAAATGGAAATTACTCTGCAATCAGAGGAATGAATTAATCCTAAATAGCATCTTTATGGAAAAATGGTGAGGAGAAACTGCAGATAAAGGAAGAAAATCTCATTACACCATTCCGAGGGGATGTGATTGTAATAGACCCTGACATCAGCCAGCTCTGTGTCTTGTGGAAAACCATGGGTTTCTCATCAGAAACAAAGGGATACTTCAACCTCTTGCAAGATGGGCTCTGAACCTCTGCTTGAGAAGCTGTGGAAGGGAACACACTTGCATGTCATCACTTGTATTGCTTTGTTGGTACCTGAGCCACCAGAGGGAGACCCTCAGCCTCCAGCCTCCATTACAGTGGTGCTGCCAAGCACATTTCTCTTCTTTGCACAGAAAGGAAGAGCTAAAATCATAGAATCATGGAATCATTTTGATTGGAAAAGACCTTTAAGATCATTAACCAGCACTGCCAGGTCACTACTAACCATGTCCCATAGCACCATGTCTACACATCTTCTAAGTCCTTCCAGCAATGGGGACTCCATCACTGCCCTGGGCAGCCTCTTCCAGGGCTCGACAAGCCTTCTGGGGAAGAAATTGTTCCTAATGTCTGACCTAAACCTCCCCTCCTATCACTTCTTCCTTGGGAGAAGAGACTGACCCCCACCTCACTCCAGCCTCCTTCATATGCTCCTCATGGGATGGTTAGGGCCAACACTGTGCCCTCAAGAAGCCAAAAGAGACTTCTCTTACTCCAGGTGCATTAGCTTCTGCCTCAGTGGGTCACCTCACAGGGACAAGGCTTTCCTCTCAGGCCAAGTCTTTCATTCAAGAGGAGAAAACACATCAGGAGCAAATCCACTCCTAAATGCTCTGGGTGGTTCAGGCTCTCTGCATGTTCAAATATGCTTAGGCGATATAATTTTGCTTGAATATCTCCAGATTTCCAGCCTGCACAACTATTCCTCTGCCATGGAATGCCTAATAGTCATTATAGGATCTCTCTCAGTGTTTAAACTGGAAATCTTTGTCACTGACTACCCAGCTGTGAAGTGGATAAGCCATCTAGGTTAGAGCATCAGACAGTTCCAGCTCTTCTTTGTTAGCTGAGGTTTCCCTCCCTGCATCGTTTTGTTTGGAAACAGTAAGAAAGAACAAACCCAAAACATTCTAGAAAGGCACCAAAACAACTGTGCTAATGCATTTCTAAACATCCCCCAGGAACAAAAATGGGCTGTTATTATCTTGAGCACCTGGAATTGAAACATTTCTCAGGCTTCTGCTGAAAATGATTAGCTTCTCCATAAATATTGCTGGGCTGTATGTGTAGACAGCATTTGCAATTCACATCTGATTTCTTTTCTAATTAAACAGTGCTTACTAATAATGAAATGCATGTAAAACCATCTAATACAGATACCCAGTGATCCATGGCCTCACATCTCCTACTTCCATCCAGAGCACTGAGCAACTCCTGAGCCTCCAGCAGCTTTTCTCACTTGATATTCAGTCAAACAACAACACTGCTTTTAAAGGACCTTGTGAGAATTTCCTAGTAAACAGGACTTATTATTTGAGGACTAAAATTCAATTTATTAGCTAAGTTTTCCTGGAGAGCTCTGCAGTGTGTTTCTGACATAGAAAATAGCTCTCTAAATGTCATATACCTCTGCCAGCAACCCCAGCTTGAAGCACTTCTCCAGAACTTATCCTGCTGATACTGCACACAAGGATCATAGAATCATAGAATGGTTTGGGTTGGAAGGGACCTCTGGAGGTCATCTAGTCCAACCCCCCCTGCAGTGGGCCCGGGACATCCCCAACTAGATCAGGTTGCCCAGAGCCCTGGATGTAGGATAAAAGCAGAGCCTGCACTTTAGGAACAGGACCTGACAGATGTGACCTTGCTGGGATTTGGGGTTTGTTCAGCCTGGAGAAGAGAAGGCTCAGGGAGACCTTAGTTGGGCCTTTCAGTACTTCAAGGGGACCTATAAGAAAGATGAGACAGACATTTCAGCAGGGCCTGTTGGGACTGCAAAAGGGGTGATGGTTTAAAACTAAACTAGATAGAAGGAAGGCATTTTTTCCTCTGAGGGTGGTGAGACACTGGCCCAGGTTGCCCAGAGAGGTGGTAGAAGCTCCATCCCTGGAACCATTCCAGCTCAGATTGTTTGGGGCTCTGAGCAACCTGATCTAGTTGCAGGTGTCCTGTTGGCTAGAGGTTGGACTAGACGACCTTTTAATGTCCCTTGCCACCCAAACCGTTCCATGAATCAATGGTTCTGTGATCTGAACCTGCTCTGTAGCAGCTCTATCATGCCCAGTGTATCTCTGGACAGCCTCTGTAGGATTTATGAGCTACTTGTGTATTTTTTTAATGCTCATTTCTGGGAAGGATCATGGGTATACCCATGAACACATTTATATCACATTTATGCAACTGGCTTGAAAACACTTTGTGGACAAAACAACCAAGCAACATCTGTGACTGAGTCCCTTGAGCACCCAAGAGACTAAACTATGACCACTGAATTTGTTTCAAGGCCTAGCAAAGCAGAAAGTCAGTTCAGCACTGAAATGATCTTCAAAACAGTTAGAATTCCAGTTGGATTCAGTTACATTTTTTTCTCTTTTCTTCCTATTCAGGTGTTTGAGGTTGGTCCTCAGCCTGCTGTTAGCCTTTAAGGCACTTTGGTGATCCAAATGCAACAGCATTTGATGGCTAGGCAGGGACAAAACTGAAACCTCAGCTTACTTCATGATGCTTCTTTAACCTCTCTTTGCTCATGATATTAGCTGGCTATTTTTAGGCACAAATATATTCCCCAAAGCAGGTCAAGGACACTGCTGAGAGAACCTTGGATTTGGCAAATTCTGTTTGAGCAGATTTGCTCAAATCCACCTGTTCAGGAATACTCTGTACATACAGGAGGAGGCTCAATTTGTCAAACAAATTCTTAACTCTGCAGTGTTTGCCTGCTCCAAATGCCCTTTGGTCTCAGCTGGTGCTCTTTATCTGCTCAGTATAGGGAAAAGTCAGTCCCTCTTCATATTCTGAGAGGTGCTAGTATGTCCCACACATATCCAAGTGTGCCCTGAAAGCCACTCATGTTTCCAACTGGCTTCTCCATGTGATGGAAAGCAAGGATCCCTCCGCCCATTGCTACCTGACAGCTGAGGCAGAGAAAACAGACCATAGGCATCCTCCAAGTTCACTCCCAACAGGAGTCAAACAAAATCTATCACACTTAATATTCTTTTCTTTCATTTTACTTATGCTTGACAGGGAGTAGAAAACTAGTATTTTCCTCATTTCCAGCTATGAAACTCTCCAGTAAAAGAGCAGCTCCCCTTTGAAGCTGGAAATGAATGGCTCCAATTTTAGCAATGAAAATAGAATCCATCTCAGCTTGCTCTGAGGACGAAATGTGGGTAGGATGTGACTTTGATGATCCCTGGATAATGCCTTTACAGCATCACAGTATCACAGTATGTCAGGGGTTGGAAGGGACCTAGAAAGATCATCTAGTCTAACCCCCCCCTGCCAGAGCAGGATCACCTAGACCAGGTCACACAGGAATGTGTCCAGGCAGCTCTGGAATGTGTCCAGAGAAGGAGACTCCACAGCCCTCCTGGGCAGCCTGTTCCAGTGCTCTGGCACCCTTACTGGAAAGAAGTTCCTCCTCGTGTTAATACTAAACCTCCTGTGGTCCAGCTTGCTCCCATTCCCTCTTGTCCTAACATTGGATGACATTGAGAANCAAGCTTGGTATCATCTGCAAACTTGCTGAGGGAACACTCTACCCCTTCATTCAAATCATTAATGAATATATTGAAAAGTACTGGAGCCAGCACTGACCCCTGGGGCACACCACTAGTCACAGGCCTCCAGTTAGACTCTGCTCCACCAACCACAACTCTCTGGGCTCTGTCCTTCAGCCAGTTCTCAATCCATCTCACTTCACAGTGTCCCAATCCACACTTCTCAAGTTTGGCTATGAGGATACCATAGAGACAGTATCGAAAGCTTTACTAAAGTTGAGAAAAACCACATCCACTGCCTTCCCCTCATCTATCCATCTAGTTATGCCATCATAAATTTAATTTGAGTCTCAGCCTGATCTAGTTAATTAATCCTAGCATCCTCTCAAGGTCTCATGGACTTCTCCTAGCAGAGCTGCTCAACTGGCAGGAAAGGTTTCCTCTTCCCTCCCCAGAGGTGGATAAGCTAACCTCTGAGGCTAGCCACACTTGCAGCAACTAATGCAAAACCCCCAAGCTCTGTATGGGGAGATCCACAAGCAAACTTCTCCCTGCCACTTCGCACTTACTGATTGAGCCTTGTTTTCTGTTTCTTTCTCTTTTCTTTCAGTGGCAAATGGTGACTGATGAAAGCTTTTCACTCCAAATCAAAGGCATTCATCCTGTTTTCTGTGAAAATTGGCCAAGTGACAAATCCACTAGGGCTTTGCCTGGATCTCCTCTTTGGAGGACCTCTGGCTTGGCCCAGAGTAGGGGTTTGATCACTGTAATATCTTTTATTCAGTGCCTGAAGCTAAAAGCAATTATGGGCAGAAATTTAGCCTGGTGCTTAAACAGAGGACTAGCCTCCTGCTTTCTCTGGGTTGGCTGTGCCCCTGACCTTTACTTTTTGCAAGGGAGTTGACAATTCTGGAGGGGTTCACTGTCTAAACCATGTGTTTGGCAAGCAGAGAATAAAATGCGCATGCAATTAGAGAGCAGCACATTTTTCAGGCTGCTCTAAAGCTCCTTCAAAGCATCACCAGCCATTTCAGCAATCTTTGGGTCAATTGCTCTGGCCTTTCCTTCTGTGCCCATCAGTTGGTGGCAGAAGACAGATGAAATGAATGCTCTGGACAGGCAGCACAGTTAAGTGGAGCTGCAGGTCAGAAAATGTATGTTCTGACCTTACATTTGCCACTGATGCAAGCCAAGGCAAATCACTGCATCCTTCTCCATCTCAGTGGTGAGATGGGGTGGTACTCACCCTCCTTTCCAGCCTTCCCCAGCAGTAATCATTCTATGGCTAGGAGGCTTAATTATTTGAAACCATCTGAGATGGAAGATGTGCTGAAAGTACAAAGTGTTATCATTCATAATAATAATAATGAAAATGCAACCAGAATCCCTTCCAGGAGATGAACAGGGAAGCACAGAGCATTTCCAAGCTTGGGGGTTTGAAGTGGAGCCTTGCTTCCTGAGGGCTAGAGGAGGATCTTCCTTCATGTTCACTTAGCTTCAGATTACCTGGGAAACATTTCATAACTGCTTGGGACAGTTTCCTTGAGGATCATTCCACATCAAGAGCACATCCCTGGGCTCTTACATTCAGCAGCAGGTGTTAGAACAAACACAGCCAGTTCCTTCCTCTGCCTCTGGAGCATAGGAACCTCCCCTGCAAGTTTCCTGAAGGTCAAGTGAAACATCCAAAGGAGTTGGGGTTTTGGTTTCATTTTTCACACCCTTCTATCCACCCCACCAGCAAATCAAGCTGAGCTTTTCTTAAGCATCATCAGGGCTAGAAGAAGTTAGAGAGCAGAGCAATGGAGCAGGATTTCACACTCCATTTCCACCAGAACTCCAAGGGCTGCTAATGTGCTGTTTGCTTTTTAACAGGCATCTCAGCAGCCATCACCCAAATGCATTTTGGCACTGCTCCCAGGGCAACTTCTCCATTTATGACAGCTTGTCTTGAAGTGCCTACATGAACCTTAGGATGTCCATAGCAATCTGCAAACTGACCCATCCACATGGCAGTTGAGATCAGATGGCAAGAGCTTTCATCATGTAATGAAGGTTAGGCTAGGTGTCAGCTTTCATTTCTCTGTTTGCCTCATGCTCCTGCAGCAGCTCCCATTTCCCAGCCAGAAGCTGTCCAAGTGTGCAATCCTCATACATTAACAGATCCTAATGACTTGGGCTGTCTTTTATCACACGTTCAGCCAGACAATCAATGGGAAAGATCAACTCCCACCCTGCACAAACCTCCTGAGACCCAACTCTGCTACCCCAGCCCTAGCTGCTTGCTCATTGTCCAAGCTGAGTGATGGATGAGTCGTTTCCAAGACAGGCATTCCTCACGACAGCTTTCACTTCCATGCTGCTCCAAGGCTCAAGGGTGGATTTGATTCTTCAGTGTTGAGTTCAGCTCTTTATTGTCTCTTGGAAGCCCAAGCAAACAACATTTGCAGGCACACAGAGTAACAGGGTGGAGGGAGATACAGAAGAAGAGTGAGTTGCTTCCCATCTTTACCCCTTTGTTTCCTTTCACCTGGTTTGACTGTAAATATTGTGGGTATCTCTTGCTTTCAACTATGTAGGACACACTGCAATTTTCCCCTTAACTCATCTCCTTAGGTGATAATTCTCTTTCTCCCCTCCAAGGCTAACAGCACTCTTCACTCCTCACTCTTTGCCAACAGCTACCCCTCAATGGATGCCAGTCACCTTTCCACTCCAGCTCTCCAACTGATTAGCATAACTCAAGCACCTTAGAGTCCCTGAGCCCTGCTTGCACTCAGGTTGAAGTTTGTTGCTCCTGTTATAATGAGCAGAGCATTTGGAGTGCCACAGATGGATTTATTTTTGTAGCTAGCAGAAGCTTCTAACAAAAGGCAGGCTCTTATTTTAGTCTTCTTTATAATCATCAATGATAAAGCTACTCTGTTCAACCCCTCCAGGGCTGGGGATCCCACCTACTCACTCCGTTTGTTTGCTTGCTTGTTTAAAGACAGATGAGGAAAGAACAAGAAGCAGAGTTCAGCAAGGGAATGGTCATTGCCTCAACCTCAGCTTTTGACAAGAGGTTTGCTGTGATTTAGTGTGCTGGATGGAATTGTATCTTCTGAGAGAGTCTCTAGATTACAAAATGTTCCTTGCTTGCGGCTGCAGGCATTAGTCAGCCCCAGCTTACTCCAGACAGCAGCAGGCGTTCAGTCCACAACTCTAATCATTCACAAAAGAGTTTGTTGGGTTGTTGGTTTTTACCCCACCAAAGACCTGATCTAGTGACAGTAAGTCTCAGCAGTAAAACTCACTGCTTAAGGAGTGATGTCTGAAGCAAAGGCTCCATGCCATTTCTGTCCTTCCCTGGCCATCAAATAGGAGATCAGTTGTTCCTGAGCAGCACTCCTGACCTTGGCACCAGTGTGAGCTGCACTGGTTAGTCAGTTTGCTTTGGCTGCTTCCAGGCCACTGAAAGGCAAGTGTTTGCTCACGGACTTTGCAGTTTCTAGGTTGTTTTTTCTACTCAATCCTTTCTGCTCCAGAGGAATCACTCCAGCAGGCTAACTGAGACCTAGCAGCTCACTGCCCACTCTTGTAGGTAACAGCTAAAGGCACAGAGGGGAGAAAGGGTTTGTGTCAGCTCCCCACAGGCCACTCTGCTGGTGCACTTCCAAATGGATCTGCAGGGCCTCTTGTTCCATCCTTGCTTCCATCTATCCATCCCTCCTAGCTCCCCTGTGCACAGAGCTCTTGGCAGCTCTCAGAGGATGTTTATACATCACCTTGCTGCTCCAGCCCCGAAGTGGCTCTGCCATACACACTCCAATTTGGAATTTCTTCTGTCAGCTCCCTGCTGAAGCACAGCTCCTTCATGCCAGCTGCCAGGAACTTCTGGAGCTTTCCTCCCTGTTGCTTTCACAGAGGCTAATCCTCTTCTGTGCTTGTCAAAGGAAGAACTCTGGAAGCTACTCAGCTAGGCTGAATTGGAATAGGCAGCCAGCTCTGTATTCTGGTTAGAGTCGCTGGAGCCATTCAGCCTGTAAGGGCTCTTAATCTCCTTCTAGCTAAGAAGTTAGTCATTAAGCATCTTCATGGACATGATCCTCCCTGTACTGAGAAGTGACTTTGTCCTGCTGGCACTCCTGTAGCCATCCCCCACTTAGGCATGAAGAGGTGGCAGCAGATGGGCTTCCAGCAGCCCTGGTTCCTAGTCACTCTGCTTCAGGTGCTGCCTGATCACAGAGAGGATGCTTGGAGGCACTAAAACCAGCTCCTTGCCTTAGGAATTGCCTTTCAGCCCACATCCAAGTCAAGGTTTGTTTCACTAGCTTGGAAATAAGGATATTAATATATTACAAAGCTAGACACTGTCTTTCTGATGCTTTCACTGGAGTTTTAATAACAAGCCCATTCTTCCTGCCTTTCTGTGCCAGCAAAGCCTATCTTGGGCCAGTGTTTGCTTTATTATGATGAAAAAAGCAATTAGCTAACAATATTTGGTTTAGGATGATGAAGAAAGCAATTAGCTAATTAGATGGGAGAAGTGATCTCAAGTGTCACCCAGAGGGGAATGGGAAGCAAACTTCTTTCTTCTGTCTAGTTCTGACAAGGCTGAAGAGCAAACTTGCAGTGCCTCACCCAGGGGCAGATCTCCATCTCAATCTGCCAACCATCTCTTCTTCACTCAGCCTCTCTCAGCATCATTTCTTAGCTCCATGGGGCACTGCTCCTCAAACAAGCATTGTGTTAATCCCCCTCGGGAGATAGCCCGGTTGATTCTTTATTCATCAAAGAGTGGAAACAGATTCTACAGGAATCAAACAGATTCCCAAAGCTTCTGAGAAGTACTTGGTAATCATCTGGTGTTTGCTTGGGTGCCTGTGTTTCTCCAGCAGTGTAGGTAATGTGTCTGTCCCTGTGACCACAGGAGAACAAAGCAAGGCTTTTGTCACCTTGCTGATTAGTTGGAGATCCTCTTCTCTTTTTCTCCTTAAAGCTGCTAGTAACCCCTGCTAGGAAGAGGTATGTGGCCTTTAACCCATCTTTCCACTCTGTGCTGTGTACACCAGATTTCCCCCTTGTGTAGAGCAAACAGAGTGAGATCCAAGGTCGTGCTCCTTTCTCCTCACACACACTGTGCTAACTGGACCAGCAAGCTCTTGTTAACTGTTACAATAACATCAGCTAATCAATTGGATGAAGTGGTGTGGTGGGTGCCAAGAGTAGACTGGGAGCAAAGCTTTTGTAAGCTCCCTGCAAAGTGCTGTGCCATACCACCCAAAAGAAAAGAAAGCAGGACCAAATGAATCAGAAGGATCCTGACCAAATGATGCCATTCTTCACCCAGGTGACAGTATAGATTACCTTTAAGAAGGCACTCAGCAGGATAAATGACCTGTTCTCTGCCAAGCAGGCCTCTCACTTTCTTGGGTCCCAAAGAAATAGGCTTAGATTTGTTGGTGATTTCAAGATCAATATACATAGCCTCAGAAGAGCAGAAGATTAGTTCATCAATAGGGTTGCTTAGCCTGGAGAAGAGGAGGCTCAGGGGAGACCTTATCTCTATAACTCCCTGAAAGGAGATTGGAGTGAGATGGGGGTCAGTCCCTTCTCCCAAATGATAAGCAATAGGACAAGAGGAAACAGCCTCAAGTTGTGCCAGGGGAGATTTACTTTGGATATTAGGAGCAATTTCTTCACTGGAAGTGTTGTCCAGCCCTGGCAGAGGCTGCCCAGGGCACTGGTGGAGTCCCCATCCCTGGAGGGCTTGAACAGACATGTAGATGTGGCACTTAGGGACATGGTTTAGTGGTGCCCTGGCAGTTCTGAGTTCATGGTTGGCCTCGATGATCTTAAAGGTCCTTTCCAACCAACAGATTTAAGAATTACACAGAATCACAGAATGTTAAGTGTTGGAAGGGACCTAGAAAGATCATCTAGTCCAACCCCCCCTGCCAGAGCAGGATCACCTACACAAGGTCACACAGGAATGTGTCCAGGCAGCTCTTGAATGTCTCCAGAGAAGGAGACTCCACAGGCCTCCTGGGCAGCCTGTTCCAGTGCTCCGTCACCCTTACTGTAAAGAAGTTCCTCCTCGTGTCAATACTAAACCTCCTGTGCTCCAACTTGCTCCCATTCCCTCTTGTCCTAACATTGGATGACATTGAGAATTGTGCATGAATCGTGCATGATTACCATGTCTTCCATAAACCAACCAGAAAACCAAAGATTCAACTTAGTGGTTCAAGAAGCATGGCAAGCAGGATTTAGATCTGAGTACTTAATTTGCAGTTAGTCTCAGCAATTTTATTCACTTAGGCTTGTCACAACAGGTTAAGAAAACTTCTGGAAGAAAGACTTGACAAAATGCCTGGGACTTGGTAAAACTCTACCCTGGGGGCCCAGGAACTGTTGTAACTAGGTTTGGTCCACCCCAAAGGCCAATCCCTGGTAAGGCGTCACTGTCTAGAGTCACACTGCTACTCTGGACCAAAAAGTCAGAGTTGTTTGATTCCCTTGGATGGCTTCAGCACAGACAATGGGCTAAGACTTCAAGTTGATTGCCACTTGAGAGAAAGCAGCAGTCCCAACCATGTCAGTCTGCTGCCCTGCAGAGTCACCAAACCTCTTCTGGAGCAGCCACAAGAGTAGAACAAATGCAAGCCAAAGATTTTTGTGTCATTTTTGGTTTGGTTTTAGTCTCAAAAGCAGATGGACAGAGGTCTGGTGATGACTGTTGTGACCAGTTTCCTCAGGCAGTCTGCATGCACTAGCAACTCCACACCATGGCAGTCTGTTCCCTTAGGGATCTGGTAACACACAGTGCACTGGAGCATAACAAACAACAGCTCCTCAGCCACAGTGGTCTCCAGGACAGCTCTCAAGAGTAAGGAGGAGTTTTCACACAGTATCAGCCTCCTTCATCTGGGTGCTGGAGAAAAAGCAGCAGGAGCATCTCTCCCCAGAGCCAATTCAGATGTCTTGGACAAAACTATTGTGTGGCTGTGTCCCCTGAAGCCCTGCCTGGCACTGCTACCCTGCTGACAAGGGCAGAATTCATTTTCCCTTCTCCATTCAAAGCAAATAAAGGATACAATGTTCACTCGGCATCATTTTCATCTTAATTATCACTGCAAAGACTCCAGGAATCATTATCTTGATGATGATGAACGTCCAATTAGCATTTCCCATATCAATTTCAGATCAGGGAGGAGGCTGCAATGGATAATGCAAATTCCTAAATGCTTTTTTTTTTTCTTGCCTAGCTGACAAATGGAGCTGCTTAACCAAATGAAATTTAATAGGAGCCATTCTGAAACAAGTGAAGAACTTTAATTACTTGAAAGGGAAGGAAGAAAGAAGAGACTGGAAGTAAATCTTAAAAATGGGCATATTTTAAAGGACCTTGTTTTTCCAGTCTGTTGCTCAAGCATTCTCCTGCAGATAGCTAAACACTTGTCTGACTGTGCTCAACAGGGATTAGGCTCCTGTGAAAGCTGGGGCAAGCAATTTCTTTCATTAGTAATACTAGCTAGTAAACTGAAAAATTATTCCAAGTAAATACTCTGTTGTCTCTAATATCATATTTTAATTGACTCCTATTCACAGTGCTTGCCTAGAGCCTTCCCTAGATCCATTTCTGAATCCTCCTTTCAGCTTCATCTCTATCATGCCCATTTCTTCATTGTTCACTGTAAAAACCATTTCTATTTGCATCCTATTTTTCACTAGTTTCCCTTTGTTTGCCTTGATGGGACAAAAAGCAGGGATGCTTCTCTGACTGCCTCTCATCTGCTTCCATTCTTTGAGATGATTCTTGTTGTGTAGGTGTTGAGCAGGTCTCATGTCTCCTTCCTGAGGAGATTTGGGAGTTGTTAATATAAAAATAGAATTATAGCAGAATAGAATGGTTTGGGTTGGAAGGGACCTTTAGAGGTCATCTCTCTCTATATATACTCTATCTATATATATATATAGATGTATGTAGAACAGGGAAGGTCTATATATCTATATATCATTATCAATATCATTATTCAGACTGCTTTCTAAGGACGTGGTATAACTTGGCTCTATGAACAGGAGTCAGAACAACCTGCCCAGATGTGCACAACAGAAAGGACATGTTGGAGATCTACAAACCACAAAGAATATATCAGATCAGTTTAGGCTCTGCTTCTCCAATAATGAAGAAAGAAGGCTTTCTAGCAATGTAATTCTAAATGATGCTCTTTTAAAAGTCCATCAGAATAGATAAGAAGTTGGGACAGTTTTAGTGCCCTAACAGATAAATAACCACACAGGCAAAGTTCCTGTCAGGAAGGGCAGAAGGAGATTGATGGATGGGCATCTGCAGCACAGTAGCTGATTTTGCAAGCTGAACTCATGAAGAAACCTTAATAGTGATTGGCAAGTTCGTTCCAAGAGAAAGGCAGATAGGTGAGCAGCAGTCTGCTTAAGAAGCTGTCATGTCATTGATTAGGAGTGAAAGCCATGGCTAATATATTTTCTACTAAATTGGCTTGTAGAGTAAACAAATTCAGCTCTTTCACACGGTACAAAAGAGATGTGCTCTGATGAAGGCAGATGTGTCCTGCACCAAACCACAGCCTCAGCAGCCCTGGGCACCACTAATGTGTCAGACAGTGCTTTGAGTCTGTCTCCCCTTCTGCACTGGGCAGCCTAATGCCTCAAGTTGTACCAGGGGAGGTTTAGATTGGATACAAGGAGGAATTTCTTCCCTGAAAGTGTTGTTCAGTCTTGGCCCAGGCTGCCCAGGGAGGTGCTGGAGTCACCATCCCTGGAGGGGGTTTGAGAAACATTGAGCTGCTCTCCTTAGGGCCATGGCTTAGTGGCATGGCAGTGATAGGTATGCTTGGACTTAATGAGCTTAGTGATTGGTCCTGGAACACCAAGAGTATTTAGACATTTTGGAAAGTATTTCTAAGCCTGCAAGATGGTGACTGTTTAACAACACTTAGCAATAGCCTCTGACAGCAAATGGTGTCTACTGTGTCAGTGTAGGAGGCCATGCTCATTAGCAGATGCTAATTAGATCATCTTCCAGCAACTGGAGAATTAGGAAACACTGGTAAAAGGGACTCAAATTACAGTTTGGAGGGAGAGTTTCTGTCCTGTCGTTTGACTTTGTCACTCAACAGCATAAGCAAGACTTCAAGTGTTAGTATTACTGTTATCATTAGTGTTATCATTATTATAATTATCATTTATGTTATTATTGATGTTGATATTATTATTTATATTATTGGTGTTATTATTGTTTCTGTTCATGTATTGGAGAAATATCCATGTTTCACAGAATTTTAGCAATGAAAATCTAGTCCACTTCTTGTTGAAAAGGAATGTTCCTTTTTCTAAAGCAGCTTCTAATCCTCCTACCTATCCCCAAACCCACTTATTTCTACTAAAAAAATCCCAATCCTGTTGCCTGTAACTATAAGGCAGGTAGTGGAATCTGGAGTAGAATATTTGTCTTTCCAGGAAATTCCATATTCTAAACCTGCCATTTGCCACAAGAAATATCAGATCTGTTTTTTTTAGGCATAAAAAATGTCACTCAAATATTTTTACATGGGCCAACCTGAATCTGAATATTATATCCTCATGGTCATGTTGTTTAAAGAAAGAAAGAAAGGTGATTTGGGGAAGGATTTGACTTGAATAGGCCAGAGCCAGAAACATATATATATATATATATGATCACTAGTCAGGGAATGTTTTGAGCATAATTCTCTGGTTTTCCCTAGTAAACTAGAGCAGGGTGCTGAAGGATGAATCTCCTTTCAGTCACCCAGCTACAGTGGTTGCTACATTTTAGTTGTCATTCATGAATCAATGTCATTTGTTCTCATAATGCCCAGTTGCTATAGATTAGGTGGCAGCCTCAGCTCCAAATGTCATGAAGTAGCAAAGAGATGCTGTTTGCTATCACAGCCACTGAAATCAGTCAAGTCAAGTGGCTTAAACCTGAGATTTCAATAGGAAGTGAGCACTAATAAGGCTACAGACAAGTCATCAAGATGATTAACAGGCTGCCAGCCCTAACTTCAGAATGAAATATCCTGCTGCCAACCCTCCCAGCCAGGGCTCCATCTCTTCTTGCTTTGGATTGGCAGCTTTGGCAGCTCTCTCTGTGGAGTTAGCAGTGAGTTGGATCCTTTGCCCATCAGACTTGGCTTAGCCCATAGGAAAAACTTCTACTAGAGCTCAGCATCACTTGGTCAACTGTTGAGTGCTTGGTGGGTTATGGTTAAGATGTGTCCAGAGCTGTAAAATTATTTCCTAGAACACAATGAGAATTACAATAATAAGGACAACAACACTAATAATGTACATCTTTATGTAGTTTTAATCTGTAAAAATCAGGGTACTTCACACCAAAATAATAGCTATTACGAACTAACCATCCCATGCACCTGCTGAGGCTGCCTTTTTCCTTGAAGGCAACAAAACTGAATTCAAGATGCAAATATTTATTCCATAAATAATATAGAACTGTATCTAAAAATAACTAATGCCACTGCTGTGGTCTAGGGAGAGATCAGAGAATGGGAAACATGGGAAACATAAAAACCCAGTCAAGCAAGCAGGATTTTCACTCAGAAGATGACTGCTTAGTGAGGCTGGTTAAGCATCACATAGCGTTATTCTTGTGTTAGATTCAATCTGTTTGGCACAGTTGATTTGCTTGCTGAAGAGAAGGACCAGCACTGTGAAATCACAGCAAGAAAAGAATGGGTTTGTGCTTTGACCACAAAGCCAGGAATTTCAAGCTAACTCACAAGGACGTTTCATTTCACTACAAGGACAAAGTAGTGAAAATTCTGGAAGGCAAATTACACCTTACTGGGCAAAAAAAATCCTCATTTTGCTCGTCTACCTCAGCTCTGTTTCCTGGCTTTCAATTCTCTTCAAAACACTGTGGGTATAGAATAAACTTAGCACAACTGAAAGGTTTGGAGCAACACTGAGCCTCAAAATAGGGATTTTTATTCTTTTTACAGTTGTTCAAGCTGTATTCAAGCTAAATGTCCATATCGTAACAAACAAAACAACCTTCCATCACCAGTTTGAACAGCTATGAGACAGAAACATGCTTCATGCTGCATCACATACATGTCCATACACCCAAGTCTGAAGCAGAGGCAACTCCTTCCTGCTTTTCTTTCTCACCTCTGCACCCTTCTTTCTTATTTTTAAGGTTACATTTGCCTTTTTAACCAATTTTGCCAGCAGAAGTTTTTCTGATGATGTAAAAATATAGTGACTAGTGATAGAGAGAAGCTGTTGAGTAATCTGCCCAAGGCATTGAGTAGTAATTTTCTTGTTCTGAGAGCTAATAACCATTTTAGCTTCAGGGTACAATAAAACAGAAGTGCTAGTTCAGTGGTGTTAAAGGAAGGCTAATTATACTGAGGAGACATCCTCTTCTGAGCTTAGTCACTTGTGACCTATTGTGAAGCTACCAGAGAAGACCCAGGGCCTCTCCTGAGCAGAATTATTCATGGCCATCTCTGCTTCAAGGGGCTGCTGGAAGCATTGCTCATGCAGTTTCACTCAGCAGACTCTGGCTGCACAAGGGAAGAGGAAATATTCCGGTCAGGAACATTTACCCAGGGAAAGAGAGCTTCATGTTCTATGTCCTGTCCATCTGACTTTGAAAGAAGTCAGAACATTTCACTACAAATGAGAGAAAACAATGGGAGGGAAAGTCTGAGGAGCAAGTGTGTCCATGAGTAAATATGTTCAGCTATAAGAGGAGCCCAAATCTTCCCTAACCCATCACCTACATGGGTAACAGTCCCTTGATTTCATGAGCCATTTAATGTCATCATTAGAAGCATCCAAGCCCTGCACAAACCAAGCAAATATCTTCCAAAATGGGAGTTCTAGATAAAAACACCAATTCAATCTAAACCATAAATTACCAACATTCAAGCAGAAAGCCTCTAAGTTCTATCAGCAGCAAACCAGAATCCCCTCCCATAGCATCCCTTCCAGGGCACAGCAGCTTGTACCAGAGACACCAAGAGCAAACTCAGTCTCTGTGTACCTTCATTTCTTGACTCAGAAGCTGAACCTGGTATGTCAGGTACAATTTGGCTTAATTTTAAGAGATGTGTGTGCCCAAAAAAGCATTTCAGATGGTAGCAAACAGCCATACCAAAAATCACACACTGAATTGCTGTTAGCCTCGGGTGAAGCTAGGGCAGCAATAATGAGGAGGAATGCTGTGTTGAAGCCACTCAGGCTTAATGATGCACCTTTATTCCCTGTAGAAATTCCAGCACCCCTAGGTGTCATAAATCAGTGCTGTCCTGGTTTCAGCTGAGAGAGAGTTAATTCTCTTCCTAGGAGCTGGCTCAGTGCTGTAGCTTGGGTTTAGTGTGAGAGCAATGCTGAGAACGTACTGATGGTTTAGTTGTTGCTAAGTAGCTCTGAAGGTCAGGAGTTTTCAGTTTCCCATGCTCTGCCAGGGAGGGAGAGCTGACCTGAGCTAGCCAAACGATATTCCATCCCATAGAATGTCATGCCCAGTGTCCAAAAGGTGTTCTTCCCTGACCCTCCTTTTCTCCAGGCTAAACAAGCCCAGCTTTGCTCTTATTATGAAAACTCCTTTATTATCAAATTCCTAGTGAAGGCTCTTTAGGAAAATAGCTATATACAAGGATAATACAGGTTGCTGTATGGTCTCTGTGTCCAGATAGAGATCTTGTTGGAGTACAGGATCTTGTTGGCTCTTGGTTCCATGCAAGGAACCAAGGGCCCATGGTGAGCTAGAGCACATTCAGACCTGCAAATGCACACCTAAGTGAGCTGGGAGCACATGTGAGTTGCTCTGATCATGCTTTCAGCTTCCCTTCTGTGAAGATATTAAGAGCTGGGTTTTGTTTGCTTTGTGGAGGAGCTTCTATTTTTCCAAATGTAGGAAATTTTTCATGGACAAAAATGTGTGAAAAGCTGCAGATGCATTAAAAAAGAAAATGATTGTTCTGGACAACTCCCAGAAAACAGAAAGCATATAAAATATCTCAGCCAACCAGGCAGGCAATGGAAATTGTGAGCTCTGTGCAGTGATTACTTGAAGGAACAAACCTAAGCAAATCACCAGCTGAATTATGTCCATTAAGACAACTCCTCCTCAAGAAGAGCAGCTGAAAAAAAAACCCCAAACAAAAGCCAATCAGTGAAGAAAAAAAAACAAACATCTGGCTATCTGCAACAACAGAAGAAAGATGAAGAAAAGACAAAACTAGCATCTCACTTCTCCATTTCCTTCCCAGGTTGGCTGATCTTCCCTGAGTTTCGCATTCTGCTAGCCACAGCCTGCTCAAAATGCTGCTGATGGACTTCATTCCTTCAGCCTTGACTTGATGCACTTCATTCCTTGAGCACAGATGGACTTCATTCCTTGAGCCTTGAGTTGCTGGGCTTCCCTGTGCTACCTCCATCCAGCCAAGGAAAGTGCAGAGAGATGATCTCCTCAGTTCAGGGCTCCAGTGCCCAGCTCTGCAGGAGTGGGATGTCAGTGGACATCTCCTTTCCACACTTGGTTTCCTGGAGAAACAATCATTTCCTATTGGACCTTAAAGTCAAGGGGACTGTAAACATTGGTGAATGGATCTGGGATGAGTTCTACATGAAAATCTCACTGTAAGGGTTGTCCTTCACATACCTCTTGGTGGACTACATTTTCACTGCTACTGAATAACTCAGCAAACCAGAGAACATGAGCAAATGAAGCAGTTAGCACAGGACAGGGTGTGACATAGACCTAGGGTTAGTAGTACACACAGTACAGGAAAGATAAATTCAAAGTACCTCACATCTGCTTTCACAGATGTGACAGATGTCCCATCCCTGAAAATATTCCAGCTCAGGTTGTTAGGGATCTGAGCAATCTGCTGTAGTTGCAGATGTCCCTGCTGGCTGCAGCGGGGGTTGGACTAGATGACTTCCAACCCAAACCCTTCTGACTTTATGATTTTATGATACTTCAGGCTTAGGAATATAGAATCACAGAATCATGAATGTTGGAAGAGACCTCTAAGCACATCAAGTCCAACCATACCTATCATTCCCATGCCACTAAGCCATGGCCCTAAGGAGAGCAGCTCAATGTTTCTTAACCCCCTCCAGGGATGGTGGCTTCAGCACCTCCCTGGGCAGCCTGGGCCAAGACTGAACAACCCTTTCAGGGAAGAAATTCCTCCTTATATCCAATCTAAACCTCCCCTGCTGCAACTTGAGGCCATTTTCTCTCATCCTCTCAGTGCTAACCCTGGAGAAGAGACCTCCATCTCAGTCCAACCTCCTGTCAGGGAGTTGTAGAGAGCTAAGGCCTCCCCTGAGCCTCCTCTTCTCCACACTAACCAACCCCAGTTCCCTCAGCTGCTCCTCAGCAGACTTGTGCTCCAGAGCCCTCCCTAGCCTCCTTGCCTTTCTCTGGACACACTCCAATGCCTCTGGATCCTGCTTTAGCAGAGGAATTGGACTGGATGATCCCCAGAGGTCCCTTCTCACCTGTCCTCCTCTGTGCTAGGGTGACTCTCTTTGGGCACACAGTTGATACCATTCTAAACAAGCATGGAGATCTGCAGTAATTCCTCCTGATTTTATTTATTCTGTACAAAGAAACATCTCCACATGATCTTTTGCAATTAAAATTTTTCCCTCAGTTCTTCAGGAGCTCCAGGGACCTCTCTCTCTTCTCCTGGCTCTCAGCAGAGCAAATTAATCTACAGTCAGACAAAATGAGAGCTGTAATTACTTTACAACCCTTAAAAGAATAATTTTGTTCCTAATGCAATCACAGGTGTTTTGGGGACTCTCTTGCTCTTTTTCTTCACCCTCCCTAAGAGGACAGAAAAGTTGGGCTTTGGAGTGCCTTGAGGGTTCACAAGGGAACAGCTTGGCTATTTCTGCCTCTGCTTTGCTTCATGCTTTAGGAATTGTGAGTGACATTCGGAGGGGAGGAACTCTGCTTAAATTGAGTGAAGAACATGTTGCTTGGAGTGCTGAGGATTAATACTTTGATAAACAGGAGTATATTTGCCTTTTGTCTGCAAGTCAGTAAAATGAGAAATCATAGGATCCATCAGGGGCTTCAGAAATATTCCCTTTCAACAAAAAATATGTCATCAAATGTCTTGGAGTTCTGTATTTATTGCTTTCCTGTGTTTCCACATGAAATCTGCTCATCTGACAAATACAAAACAAGGCTTTGCTTTCAAATGAATTATTAGATCTGACAGGTTGGTGCTTGCCTGCATGGTACCAAGCAGAAAAATTCTGCTTTTTTGAGTACAGGAGTATTGGAAAGAAATAAACAGAATTCCAGCATGGTAAGGGCTGGAAGGGACCTGTGGGCATCATCTAGTCCTGCTCCAGCTGGGACATCCACAGCAGGTGGGAAGCTGTACAGGGAAAGAAAGAAAGAGGGAAAGAGAGAAGGAAAGAAGGAAGGAAAGAGAGAGTGAGAGAAGGAAAGAGAGAAAAGCAAGCAGTGTTTTCATGAACAGTACAACCCAAGTGTGTGTGCTTCAGAAGTTAACATGATTATCCAGATGGGATCCTAAGCCAGCCATGGTCTGCAGGCCATTAGCTGTCTCCAGTAAGCCAGCAGCTGAAGCTGGGAGAGGCAAGAGGCAGGGCAGCTGCTCTGAGCTGCATCCCATGTGTAGCTCATCCTTTAAAGGTCTGGCTCACTATAAAGGGGCAAGTTTTCTGCAGTGAGTGTTCCTCTGACTCATTCTGTTCATCTTGAGGACTCTTTTTCTGTTTAATGTGGCTGCTTGACATTTAGTGGGGTGAGTACAGCTTCATCTATTTTACATTGATGTTTGTTACCGGTTTTACTCTTTCCTTAAATGTGTTTGGCTAGAGGGCTGAGCCCAGAGAGTAGTAGTCAGTGGAGTTCATTCTAGCTGGTGACAGGTCACCAGTGCTGGTCCCCAGGGCTCAGCTCTGTTCAGTATCTTCATCACTGATCTGGAAGAGGAGATGGAGTGCATCCTCAGGAAGCTTGCAGGTGACACCTGGTATGGCTAGGCTTCATGAATGAAGATCCAGGGAGGGCTCCATCCACGCTCCTCATCAGCGCCTTTTCCAAGTGCGCTGAGAAAAAGAGGATAGCGGATACCACCCTTGAGCCTGCGCAATGGATTTTTTTTTTAGGTGAGACACAGCATGCGCAGAGCTGGACCCACCCTTTAGTCCTAAGGTTCATCTGCCAGGGCCCAGCAAGCTTGGACACTGGCAGCGAAGTCCTTAGGATGGAGGTTTCATTAGAGTGTCCTTCTCTTAGATGGAAGGCCTCACAGGGCTAAACGAGCTCCATCTGCCTGGGTGTGGAATCAGAGTTGTCCTTCTCCTAGGATGACTGCCAGAAGGCTAATGAGCACATCCTACCCATCCAAGGATTCTAGGAACATGGGTATCACTCCCCACACTTTACCATGGGCAATGAGTTTAGTGCTCCCTCTGCTGTCGGCACAGTTATCGCACCAGGGGCCACAGGAGACCCCAAGTGATTTTCAGACTGTGCCTGAGGTGACACCAAGCTAAGGAGAAACTTCTTTCCTGAAAGGGTTGTTAAGTGTTGTCCCAAGCTGCCCAGGGAGGTGCTGGAGTCACCAAATCTGGAGGGGTTTAAGAAACATTGAGATTGTGCACAGTTTCTTTTAGGCTTTGTTAAAAGCTCCTCTTGCAATGTGTTCAAAAGGAAATTTGGCTGTAGAGTGTTCACCTTCATGGCATGAAGAATTTCATTAAGATAATTAGCCAGAGCTTTAGACGGAGTGGAAAGTGGACAGACTGCTTGCAAAACACACAGGGTCTTCTCCCACAGGCTGGGTCATGTAGTGCATTACCACATGGTTATTGAAAGCAGAAAGTTCAGGTAATGTCACTCATGTTAACATCTCAAAACAAGCTGTACAGGCTGAAGGACATCTAGAGAGCTAAGCAATTGGCCACCCAGACAGGACTGACTAGATGCAGCCCAAAGCATCCTCCCTGAGTGCTGTTGCTGAGATGCTGGTGATACAAACGATTCTGAATTGCTGTTTGTACAGGACTGGGGCAATGTAAATCACTCTTGCTTTGTAAGTCCCATGCATTATTAATGGCATCCTCCTCCTCCTGAAACTACACATCTTTATTCTGTTGGGCAAAGTGCATAGAAATGAATGAGCAGAAGAGAGGAGCAGTTCTGGAGCAGAACAAGAGAGTTGTCTGCTTTGAAATGAGGCCAGGAAGGAATCCCAGATGGAGCTGGAGTACATGACATGGGAGGCTGAATAGCAGCACTTCTGCTGCTGTGCTGCCTCTGTGTGCAGCACAGACAGAAAGTGCCATTACCTCCACTTGGGCATGAAATCCTATTCAGAGTGTTTCCATGATACAGCTAGGAAGGGTAAAGTGCCACCTGGGATTGCTTCATGAACACTGTAATTAGCAGCAGCAATCAACTAATTGTTAACCTGTCAGTAGATAGTGCAGAAGCAGCCTGCCTGCTTCTCTTGGCCTGAATGGTGGCTTAGAGTTGGGGAGCCATGCAGCATCTCAGGGCTCCTTTCCCTCATTGAAACCTGTGGCTTGGTTATCCTGAGACAGCTATTTAAGGCTCTTGCTCAGCATGGAGCAGCTCCCCTCCGGCTCTGCTCTGCTCCAGGCTGAGCAGCCCCAGGGCTCTCAGCCTTTCCTCCTGCCAGAGATGCTCTAGTGCCCTTAGCATGTTCCTAGGTGCAGCTGGACTCTCTCCAGCAGTTCCACAGTGGTGCTGTGGGCACCACATCCTTCCCAAAGTGCTGCTAGCTGTAGCAGGCTGCACCTCTCTGTCCCAAGGGGTTGATTTTGGCTGGATGATCGAGCACAGAGAGTGGTTGTGAATGGTGCCACTTCCAGCTGGTGTCCAGTGACCAGTGGTTTTCCCCAGGGTTCAGTCCTGGGCCCAGTCCTGTTTAACATCTTTATTGATGATCTGGATGAGGGGATCGAGTCTACCATCAGTAAATTTGCGGATGACACCAAGCTGGGAGGCAGTGTCCATCTCTTGGAAGGAAGGAAGGCTCTGCAGAGGGACCTGGACAGGCTAGGTGAATGGGTGTCCTGGTTTGACCAGAAGCTAAGGTCAAAAGAACAATCTTTTGAGAGGATTTTGCTACAATACCCCCTCTTCCCAAAATGGGAACAGCAATAAACAAAAACAAAACACTAGGCACGCAGACAGTGAATTTCTAAGAATAGCTTTATCTAAATTTAAATGGTACAACAATATGA
>VWZO01020507.1:170571-199303 GCA_013396975.1 Bucco capensis | reverse complement strand
GCTCTGTTCTGCTTTCTTATCCTTGAGGACCATTTCCCAGGGTATCCTGTTGAGTAACTCTTTAAAGAGTTGGAATTTTGCTTTTTTGAATTCCAGGGTCCTGACTTTGCTTCTTGGCTGATTAGTGACCTTCAGGACTGTGAATTCCACCAATGCATGATCACTGCAGCCCAGGGAGCCTCCAGTCTTGAGATCCCTGATGAGCTCGTCTGCATTGGTGACCAATAGATCAAGTATTGCACCCCCCGGGTAGGGGTGTCTATTTCTTGTGTTAGGAAGTTTTCATCCAGACTCTCCAGGAGCCTTCTGGATTGCCTACTGCTTGCTGTGTTGTTTTTCCAGCAAATGTCGGGGTGGTTAAAGTCCCCCAGCAGGACAAGAGCCTGTGAGCCTGATGCCTCCTGTAGTTGGAGTAGGAATGCTTCATCAACAGACTCCTCCTGATTGGGAAGAGATGTCATTCAGAGACATCTCTGCTGGGTTCACATTTCATTTCACTGAAATGAGAAACTCCCATCCAGGGTTGAACTAGTCAAGGAGAGTTTAGACCAGACCTAAAGATCAGTCCCTGTCAGCCATCATCAGAGGAGCAGCTCTGTTTCTCTCTGCCTTATTCAACCAAAGCTCAGGGATGAAAAACAGGTGCTTGAAGTTGAATGCAAGCCCATTATGGCTAACTGGCAGAGCATCCTGCTCATGGAACTCCCAGTTGGGGTGCAGACACCTCAGGCTACAGACCTAAAAGCCCATTTGGTCAGTGCTGTGCACAGATAGAGAGAGTTGCTCTGTCTCTGATGGCAAACTCTCCCAGTGCTTGGCAGGCAAATCCAGCTAGCAAAGCAAGCTACAGCCCATTAGCTCAGCTCTAGGGGTTATGGCCAATGCACCTTCCAGCCTCCAGCTCTGTGCGGGAGCTTCCCAGAGGACAGGGAATTAAGTCCTTAGTCTCAGTCTCTAGCATCAACTTGTTCAATGGCTTGAGGCCAAAATAAGCTAGAAGCTAGGCACCCAGAAAATGAGAAACACTCACATGCTGTGTTTGAAAAAACTGGTTTAAATGACTTGCCAGCTTCCTAATAGAAATCTCCTGCAAGGGTTGCTTGCTTTACTTGCCACAATAGATGGAGAAATGGAGAAGCAAGCATCAAATCTACTTCTGTCCTGTCAGGCAGCTTGCTAGTTCAGAACTTCCTTTGCTTCCTGGCACTGCTGGTCTCGTGGAGTGCACACTGCTTAGCATCTCCAGCATGCGCCAAAGGCATCTCACAGGCAATGATGCCATGCCCTGGCTGAGCCAGGCTCAGCCCCTGAGCTCACCTTCTGGTGAGGCTGATGATCCATCAAGCCTGTCAGTCTGCCTCTCAGGACCTTGGCACAAACCATGAAATCATTACTCTCTCCTGCTTGAAGCATCTCTGAGGGCACTGGGTTTGCTGATGCTCAGGGGAGACCTTAGCTCTCTCTACTACTCCCTGAAAGGAGCTTGGAGCAAGGTGGAGGTTGGTCTCTTTCCCCAGATAACAAGCAACAGGACAAGAGCAAAGAGCCTCAGGTAGCTCCAGGAGAGGTTCAGGTTGGACATTAGCAAGAATGTCTTCTCCCAAAGAGTTGTTAAGCCCAGGCCCAGGGTGCCCAGGGCAGAGGTGGAGTGTCCATCACTGGTGGGGTTAAAAAGCTGTGGAGATGCAGTGCTGAGGGACATTGTTTAGTGGGGACCTGGCAGTTGGACTTGGTGTTCTAAAGGTCTCTTCCAACCAAAACAATGCTATGACTCTAGGATTCCATCCAGTTGTTTGATCCTAGCTGTTGAGCTACCTTTCAGCTTGCTGCAGGTAAGGGATAGCAATCATTGTCCTCTAGGCTTCATCCTCAGAACCTTTCATGTCATGGGCAGCTGTTCTGCCCAGGCTCTGCCAGATCCTAGACTTTTCTCCACTCTGCTGCTGCATGTTGTTTCCTCATGGGATAAGTGCCAGGGTGCTGTAATTCCCTAGTCCCAGGCTATTATCAACCTGAAAGCAAATGATCCAGCACAGCCTTTGTCTGTATCCTAGTGAGTAACTCTGGCTGGAAGTGGCATGTCTTGGCAGAGGAAACAGCAGTGTGGGAGGCTAGTGACATTCTGCCTGCCACTCTGTACAGATGGCCACTTGTTACAAGGACATGTTGAGCTTGTCACATGCTTTGGAGCCATCAGCCCTTTGCTTGGCTTGGGGTGAAATGGCCTGAAAAGGGACAAAGGTTTATGGTGTGGGAGCAGCAGCTTAAGATGTGGTGTTGAGGGCTGCCCAAACAGCTATTAGAGGCAAAAGAAATGCCAATCCAGAGCTGGCAGAGAGTGCCTGGAGAGCACACAACTGCGTGGTGGAAGGGACAAGCAGCTGGTGTCCCAAGCATCTTTAGTCCCTGGAAAAAGCCTCAATGCACAGTCATTCTCTGGGTGATAAAACTATTCCAGGGAATAGTATTGCAAAGGAATGGATCAACCAGTGCTTGTATGAGACATTTCTAGAGGAGAATGAAACCTCTCAGGAAGGCATTAAAAGCACAGACATGAGTTTAAACCTCTGTTGGGAGAATAAAACACGCTTACAGAGTTTCATAGCTGATATAATCCCATCTTTTCATGAAGCCCAACCCCTACATCATTTTGGGTTATCCTAGTCTCCAGAAATGGCAGGGAAGGAAAGAATTGGAGTTGGCCAAGGCAATGATCCTCACCAATCAGCTCACAGAACTTTCAGACCCTAATGTTCTGAACACTACCAGTTACAGACTTGATTCTCCCAAAGGACTCTTGCTGGAGAGAGTCTCAGCAAACAAGAGCCTTCTAAAATTATTTCACTTCTCCTGCTTCCTCTGGCAAGATGTTCCTGGCAGTGCTGCCATCTCCAGCAAGCTCATCCCCTTGTCACCGCTGTCCTCTGCAGTGTATGGCAAAGGCAGAGATGCCCACACACATCCTTTGAGCTGAGTGTAGCACAGCTGTGGATGGAGCACCCAGCAGGGATGGGCATGTTCTGCCTTGATTTAATGCTGCATTTTGCTGGGCAGCAAAACCTCCCAGGGTGAAGATGTCTTTGGCAGGAGCTCAGCCTGCAGTGCTGATCCTCCCTTCCATGCCCAAATAGTCCTATTGGAGCTTGATTCCAATACTTAAAGGTAGAGACATCTCCAAGGACTTTCCTGCCTAAATCTTTCCAATGAACTAATACTTATAAACAAGCTGAATTAAAGCAGAAAGGGATCCAGAGCAGGTCCAGCAGCAACTTTTAACCATATGTTTGCTTAAGAAATCCTCTCTCGTGGAGCTTTAGCTCCACTTACTGGCTGTAAATTCAAGTCCTTGTATCTAGTCATCATTTTGCCTGCTTCAGTCTGATGTCCCAGCTGAGCTCCCCTGGCTGACCTAGGTGCAGCATGAACATAGCAAAGGGAAGGCAAGGTGAATCCTAAAATGATTTGGTTGGGAAGAGATGCTTACAATTGTCAAGTGCACCACTAACCCATGTCCCTCAACATCACATCTCCCCTTCTGTTAAATCCCTTCCAGGGATGCTGACTTCACCACCGCCCTGGGCAGTGTCAGAAGAGTCAACAGGTCCTTGCAGCTGCTTAAAGCATATTACTTAGTTTCTGGAGTGATGTGCATTCCTTCGCCAGCAATATTTCAACAACTGAGATGGATATAGGTTCTCTACTGCTCTCTGCAGTCCAATAGCAGTAGCAAGAGGATTTCTGGGTGATCTCTTCAGCCCTGTTACAACTCATTGTGAGGTTTTAGGTGAGCTGCTGACTCAATCAAAGCATGGAGTAGACATCCATCCTAACCAGGATTGTTTAGCCTGCATAAAGTAGGCTCAGGGGAGACCTTCTTGCTCTCTATTTAAGCCACCGAGGTCTCATTATTGTGCCCTGTGAAGGAGGCCACTCACCACCTTAATGAGAGGACAGAAGGAATGTGATGGGTTTAGGGGCAAGAAGGGAAAAGCAGAAGAGATAAACTAGAATGAGAAAGAATGAGCTCCTTTGAGTCCTCTGCCACAGAAGATAGCTTCCTCCAACTGATTGACTGAGCAGAATGTCCTAATGCTAAGGAAGAAACAGGAGAGNAGAAACTTCTTTCCTGAAAGGGTTGTTAAGTGTTGTCCCAAGCTGCCCAGGGAAGTGGCTTGGCCATTTCAGGATCTACAGCACTTCATCCAGCTTCAGCATCTGGTTTGCCTTTCCCTTTTGTTCCAGTCCAGCCTAAACCAACCCAGGGCCAGAGGAGAGGAGCAGATGGGGACAGGTCTGTTCCTCTCTAGTCCTGGGATGGCTCTTCCCAGCGTTGCTGCCTTGTGTTGTTCAGATCCCTGCAGGCAAGGCAGAGAGGATGGCTTGTAGCACAAGCACAGCATGACAGCTCTGACTTTGGTCTTTGTTTCTAGCCCAGGTCCCTGAGTCATAGAATGTGTTAATTGTCAAAGCAAGGAGATATTCCTCATCTGCTTCAACAGCCACATCTTTAAAAGAGAAACCTACTTCTCCCAAATTCAGTTTCTGTAGGTTTGGCTATTATTCTCATCACTGGTCACAGCAAGACACCAGCTTGGCTGGCACCATAACCTGGCAGAGTGACAGACTCACACAGGGCATGCATTCCATGTGTTCCCCCATGCCTGGGCTGCACCCCACTAAATGCTACAGCTTTTTCTTGCTTTCTGTCAGCTGTTTTTTAGTGCAAGGCTAGATGAAGTCCTGCAGAGCACCCCACTGGAGCAGCTCCATCCTGGCTCCCATGATATGCTCTGAGCTGCTGCTTGGCCCTCACTAAGAGCACAGGGAATCCAACAGAAGGCCCTTCCTTTCTAATGCATTGGAAACATGGTCACTGTGCACCCTCAGCTCACTCTTTGCCTACCCTTGAAGGCAGCTGCTTCTCTTTTATTCAGGGAGATGCAACAGAAGAGAGAGAACACCAGATGATTTGCCAACTGGAGAGGAGTTACTGTGCCAAGTGCTAGCTGCAGTTTACTCACAGACACATGCCCCCACAGCACAAACTGTCTCCCTGCAAGCTTTTCCCTTTCCATCTAAAAGCAGTGCAGGATGCATTATTTCCTCATGGACTCCAAGCTTCTTATGTCCTCCACTGCCTTCCAGTTGGGAATATGTGCCTTATTGTGTCCAAATGATGTGATGCTGCTATGTCAGCAGTGATAGTGTTAAAGCATCCAATGCAATAGAGCTTCAGAAAGAAATAGCAACCCCCTCCCCAGCTACAGCTTATTGCCCTGGAGGCAGGCAAAGCTGTTCTCAGAGGACTTGAGTCAAGATGCTGAGTTCTTCTCTAGTTCTGCTGGTGTTTTTATTACACCACAACCCAGCAACAACTGCTCCCATGCAGTGGGCAGCCTGTGGCCAACAAAGAGGTCTTGGAAGTACATTAGAAATGGCTGGGCTTTCCAAGCTGGCCTTGTTCCCATACCTAGTCCCTTGGAATGGACTCTCAACCTGATTATCAATGGAAGCTGGGATGGGTTGGGAGATTTCAACCCAAAAGGCTCTCTGAAATTGTCATGGCTAGGCTTTGCGAACGAAGATCCAGGGAGGGCTCCATCCATGCTCCTCATCAGCGCCTTTTACAAGCGCGCTGAGAAAAAGAGGATAGCGGATAGCACCCTCGAGCCTGAGCAATGGATTTTTTTTTAGGTGAGACACAGCATGCGCAGAGCTGGACTCACCCTTTAGTCCTAAGGTACATCTGCCAGGGCCCAGCAAGCTTGGACGCTGGCAGCGAAGTCCTTAGGATGGAGGTTTAACCTCTTAGATGGAAGGCCTTACAGGGCTAAACGAGCTCCATCTGCCCGGGTTTGGAATCAGAGTTGTCCCTCTCCTGGGATGACTGCCAGAAGGCTAATGAGCTCATCTTACCTGTACAAGGATTATAGGAACACGGGTATCACTCCCCACACGTTACCGTGGGCAATGAGTTTAATGCTCCCTCTGCTGTCGGCACAGTTATCGCACCAGGGGCCACAGGAGACCCCAAGTGATTTTCAGACTGTGCCTGGCTCTCTGAAATAACTGAGGGGAGAAAGATGCTTCTTGTATCTGTCACTCAGTTTTCCAGGTGCTTGCTTGATTTCAGAGCTAGGATATGAGGGATGGGTTTGGTTTTGGTTTGGTTTTGCCTAGCTGCTGAAAAGATTCTTACTCCTCTTGCAAAAGAGAGTGGAGCTTATTCAGCTCTTGTGAAAAGCCATTGACTTATGCTGGAGATAAATTTACCCCTCAGGACTCAAAAGTAAGCAGCCAAAGCGTTCAGACATGGAAAGAATTGAATCCTTCCTGGAGCAGAGCTATTCTTCTGCTCACCCACAAAAGCAGCAAGCTCCACTAGCTGGGACAGAGGAGGAAGCAGAACAAGATCTCTTCATCTTCTCTGGCATCTGGAGGATATGGTGTTTGGCTTTTACAAGAAGCCTAATAGTTGCAAAAAAGCCCACAGCAACAGTATTAAGGAAGCACAAAAGCCAGGTTTTTGTTTGACACATAAATAGGCTAAGACCTAGGATCTAAGAGCTAGGTCCTCTGCTCTGGTAAGGACACGTTCTCTGGAAGTAACAGCCTGCTTTTTACCAAGCACCTATTAGAGTCCCAGAATCACTCCTTAGCTCAGTGGTTTGCAATGTAACTCCAGGCTCAGCTGGTATTTTTCATGTGGAATGAGGCAAGGAAATGAAATCAGAAGGCTTGGTGGCTACATGATGCTTGTGTCCTATTGCTCTGATTGTACCTGAGTGTTCAGGGAGGAATTTTGCATTAAAATGAGTGGTTATGGTCAAGTAACAACCCAATGAACTTGGCTGTGGAGCTTTTCAAGTAGTGCTTTTACTTAGCTGTTATTCTGGATGACTTTCCATCAAATAATAACAGAAAAAGGGTCTTGGAACCTCAAGGAATAACTGCAGACCATGCAGCAGCCACACAATCTCTCCATCCTTCATCATTATTGCCATCCTCTTTCTCTGGGTGCCAAGGAAGGAATAAAGCAACCTAGGTCCTTTCTTTGCACTTATGGCAACTGTGCCTCTTCATTGCCAGCAGCTGCCCCTCTCCCCAGCAATTCCTGCACCTGGCAGCCTGCATCCAGGAAAATCCGAAGAGCAATGGGCTCTAGGAAAACCTCTATTGCTGTTTGTAGTGCTCCTCTTTTTACTTTGTCCTTCAATGGTGTTTCTGCTCCTGAAGAAATGACTTTCCGTGCCAACTTGGAAGCTAAAACTTGTGCTCTTTTCACTTGTCCTGATGGTTTTTCACTTAGCTCAGGAATGGTCTGTTGTTATTGTCCAGAAGGGAGCCCCAGGTGGGAGCTAGGTCTGAGACATCAGCTGTTTAAACAAGCAGAATGCCTGTCATTAATCTTGCCTTTTGGAGCTCTTAGCAGGAAAATGGAGCAAGCAGGGAATTGCTTCTCACTGCAGAAGCCTCCTTCAGCCTTGCACAGCTTCATGGGCAGCCACTAATCAATAGATACTGAATCACAGAGATCACAGCAGCAGCAGGGCAGAAATTGCTGGGACTAGAGGCTTGTGGGGAGTGGACAGGTGAGGCTTTCCCATCATACTACAGACAAATCCATCTGCTGGAGTAAGGGTGGGAAGAAGGAGCAGGGAGAGGCAAGAGATGAGGCCAAGGATGTTTGGCAACAGAGCCTTTGCGGGGAATATTTCAGCTAGGGAGAAAGCCTGGTTCTTGTCAGGAGGTTTTTCTTGCCTTTCCAAGATCAATGCAAATCTGTTAGAAACTATGTCTTTGTCAAAGCACTGGTAGCTGAGAGCTCCCTGAAAAGAGCCACCAGGCTGTCCTTGTCTTAATGCTTCAATCTCCCTAGTCCCCACCTGCATCCCTCTCACACAGGCCATATCTCTCTCTACTCTTGCATATTGCTCCTCTCTCTTTCTGCCATACCAGGGCTCTATTCATCAGCAAAAAGGTGTCATTCTTCTCCAGGGAAACGGCCCAGGACTAGAAGGTACTCTCTTTGCTCCCTGGATATTTCTTTGACCCTCTAAGAAATGAGATTTTGATTGATTGTTATAGATGGCCTTTTATTATGCCCATGATTGCTGAGAGTGATCAAAGCAAGTTGGGTTGGTTTTCTCTCTTGTGCTTGCAAACTGCCCTAAGAGCTCTGGAATGAAACATGCCAGTTGTCTGCTGGCTGCAAGCAAAGCATTGCTCTTAGCTGAGTTCTGAGCTGGGAGGGCACTGCAACAAATGCTCCATTGGCTTGGCTTCAGCTGGGCTTGGGATCGAGAGCAGCAGTGGTGTCTATCCTCCAGACCCACCACACAGCAGAGGTGTCTTGTGTTGCAGATTGGGGATACAGAGCCATGTTCATGCATCTGTATGGCTTTGGCAATACAAGTGTTGCTTCAGGTACCTGTCATGTTCTGTTAATCTAAGGGATGTTCCTAGCAAACTGCTTCTCACTAGCTAACGCTGAATGTTCCTCTGGAAATGCTTCTCTCTCCCTTGATCCCCCATGGATCAAGTTATAATCCATTTAGATTGATTTACACAGGGACTGGAGAGGTAAAAAGGAAAAGCAGACAATGGTAATGAGCATCTTGCTCTCTGTTGTACACAGTCAGCCCATTCCCAGCTCCATGGTGTATATACATCCTAAAGCATGAGTGCTACTCACAACGCTCACCCTAAGCCCAAGCGCAGCATATTTAGCCAATCCCTTGCACAATCCATGTCATGCCTTCAGTGCTTGGATGAGCAGTAGTTTGTTTCTCCTCCTCTGAGGAGGAAGGTGTGAAAGGAAGGGGCTGGGAATGTTTTCCACTTGTTCTTGAAGTCAGAATTCCAGTTCCTAGCATCACCTCTAGAGTAATTACATCTTAGATTGGTCATTAATTCCAGTTCTGGTTTAATGCATGAGCATAGAGGCTGTAAGAACCAAGGGAATAGAAAGGTTGGAAGCTCCTTCTCACACCTCAGTGATATAATAAAACACTATCAACTGAAAGAGGAGCTTGAAAGAACAAATTACAGCTGGAAAAAAATGATGTATTAAAACTATTGCAAGTTCCACCTGAGGATTTCATTACAAGCTCTAATTGGACTGAGATGTGCTGTAAAACTTTTGTATCTTTAATTGGTAGCAGGACCATTGTTTTCAGAGGCTGTTGCCCTCTTTGCTGTCTTCTTGCTCTGTCACCTTGCAGGGCTTCCCTTTCCCAAGTGACAAGAAGACAAAGCACAGCATTTAGATAGAGATTTGCAGAGGGCAGGAGACCAAGCTCTCATTGTTCAGTTGCTTTGGGAACCTTCAGAACAAGTGANCCGCTGCTTGCTGCATGCTGCTGCAGGGTCCGTGTTGCTGACTGGACGCTGGTGGGGTGTGCACCTGCTTCCGGCCTGTGCCGACCCCGCCGGTGCCTCCTCCCCGCCCGGCCACAGCCCGCACTTCCCTGCGCCAGGCGGGCACCACCCAGTGGGGGCGGAGGCGGAGGCCACCCCGCCGACCATGCAGCTTAGCCGATGGGAAGGGCTACCACTCACCAAGTTTACAAATAAACACATTAACGGTCGGGGGGGGGGGATGAAGGGGGAAAAGATGGATACCTCGGGCAATTTTTTTTTACATTTCCCATAACAGTGACTCAGGAAAGGCAAAAGGTGATGCTGACCCCAGTGACAGCATCATTGTGTCCTCCCCTGAAAAAGCAGCCTGCTTCCCCTGATGGCTGGATATAAAATGAGTATTAAGGAGGAATTCTTTCAGGACCCTGCTTTATTCCTTTTTCTCTAGCTCATGAACTTCAAGCTTTTCCATCCTGATTCAGTTGAGTTCTGACACACTTGATGGGTTAGTTTAAATGCCAGCCTAAGCAGCAAGACAAGAGGAAAGCAAGCAGTGCGGTGTGGATATGCCAGCTCAAAATGGAGAAAGCAATAAAGGAAAAGATGAGCATTGTGGCTTTGATGCCAGCAATTCCAGTATCATTTCCATTCTCCACAGGGAAACGGGGACATAGGGTTGGCAGGGACTGCCTAGGTCAGTGAGTATTTTCTAGGTACCCTAGTGGGAGAATTATGTCCTGTTAAATGAGTGGTTTATCTTGTCTGCTCCTTAGCCTTTGTAGTTAAGGATTGGTTGTGCTGCAGTTGATCTCTGACTGACATCTGAACTTGAATTTGTCCCAAGATTGATTTGATTTGTCCCATTTAGTGGGTGCCTCAGAAGACTGATGCTCTTGCCCCTTCTTTGGCCATGTCTTTCTTGAGGTGCCTTATTGGAGGAAATAGCCTCAACTTGTGCCAGAGAAGCTTCAGGTTGGACATAAGCCACAACTTGTTCCTGAGAAGGCTTGTCAGGCTGCCCAGGTGGTGTCAGCACCCCTGGGGATGTGGCACTTGGTGACACAGCTTAGTGGGCATTGTGGTGTTGGGTTGACTGCCAGCAAGCCCTTCCCAAAGCCAGCTGAGCTCACTTGCCAGATCCCCAGCCCCATCCCCACTGAACAGACACTAATTGAGAATTATGTTTTCAACCTGAAGTTTTGTTTGTTTTTTTTTCTTGTTTAGAAGCATTTAGGGATCCTAGGGTTTGTTGTACTACAAAGTGATTTGCGTGAACTCCCAGGGGAAGCCAACAAAAGGCACTGGCAATGTTTTGCTGGCAGACAGGGAGGGTTTCTACTCCAAGCAGAATATTCATGTGCTCCAAGGAGCTGAGGTTTCTGGGCTAGAGGAGAGAGCTCCAGGGCAAAATACCTAGGGAAAAGCTGTAATATCACTGTGGCTTTTTGGAGTCCAATTTCTCTGTTTCAAACAAATGGGAGATGGGAAAATAATGTTTTGCTTTTTTAAGGTAATAGGAGGCAGAAATTAACATCACGCTTTTTGCAGTGTACTAAAAGCCTGAATCTCCTGAGGTTGGCTCAGTGTGGTAGAGGGATGCTGTTTGATTCAAGCAGAAAGGGATCAGCTACTCAGAGATCCTGTCTCAAACTAGTATCATTTGGGGCAGATTGGGTGCTGAAGGCTGTGGTTTCCATAGCCATGTTGCCACAGGCCACAGTATTTCATCCAGGTGGCAGGCACCTTTTATTATTAAGTGCTATATTAAACATATAGTCCACATATTCCACTGCTGGGATATTTCTGAAGAACCTTTGGAGACAATTGCCCACTAAAAACAACTGATCCTCACCATTCTTCTCCCTCTTCTGCCATTGTCTAGCTGCTTCTGCAGAGCCGTTTTCACACCCCCATCAGCCAGCATAGACAAAACCATGCTCCATAGCAGGAGGGGGAAGAGAGGATGGAGAGGAAGAGAGGATGGAGAGAAGAGGGCAACAGGTGTCTCACCATCAGCAGTCTCAGGAGCACTGCAAGGCAGAAGATGTCCTGTTGCTCAGTATGGATGCTGGGGAAACATCCATGGCTGAGCTCCTTGTTCTTCTGTACTTATTAAGCAAGAGGCCAGTGGTTAGGGAAGGTTCTGGGACAACCACCAGCATCTAGTGATGGCTGGCCAATGTTCAGAGCCTGTTGAGGGCTTTGCACACCCATGGCTGGGAGTCTGAGAAGAGACCTGCTGGCTGGCTGTTCTGCCTTTCTCCTGCAGAAGGTGTCAGAGGCTGGCACCTACTTAGATTTGATTAAACTTGTGGCTGTCTTGCTTGCTTCGTCTAACACTCTGTGAATCCTACTATGAATATCAAGGCTTTACCAAAGTACTGAGAGCAAATGCTTCATGGCTAGGAGCACAAATACTTTATGGAGTTACCTGAAACACTTCACACAACCTCAGAGGAGTGTTTGGGATGATTTCTGTGATTCTAGAGTTACACAAGTGGAAGAAATCCTTCCTCAGGATGGCAGGGAATACTTGATGAAATATGCCATGAGTATTCAGATGGAAAAGCTTTGTGTCCAGCCACACTCCAGTGTTTGGTAAGTACGTTTTATTACTAAAAACTATTACTAGCCCTTTTCAGTGATGCTCATATTGAATTCCAAGCAGTTTTGAAAGTGGTAGCTTCATTTGTTTTCTAATGGTTGTGTTAGAAGTCAGATTTGGTGATGTCCTCTTGGATGTTTGGCCCTGACCTCTGTCAGACGCTCTTTGTGTACAAAATTAACAGTTCTTTAGACAAATGCCTACCTGCCTGGCTTGGAATAACTTGGCCAAGTTTCTCCCTGCTTCACCTTTGCACAAGAGCTCTTAGAGATGTTTGTACCTGGTAAGCCCTTTGAGGCTCATGCCCATGATGTAAGAGCCAAGAGAAGGGATATCTCCATCAGAAAATGGGTAAAAAACACCTCAAGTGAAAGCTAACTTCCTCTCCTCTCTCTGTCTGTGCCTTGTACAGGCCATAACCCCACATCCTCTCCTCTCCAGCAGGAGCAGTGCCTGCAAATAAACTTGGTTTTCCCTTGCCTTTGTGATGATGTTTGTTAGGCAGTTGAAAAAAAAAAACAGAAGTAATGATCCACCCAATAATTGTATTTCATACAAGGTGCAGGACTCTGTCTCTTCTGCCTTCCATCTCCATCCAAGAGTTCCAGGATGCAGCCCCTGAGTCTGATTCTTATCTGCTGGTAAGTCTTTCTGCTACTGCATTAGAGGTGACTTTGAGGTCTCCTTTCTTAGATGCTTATGAGCATCTAAGAGATAGGAATTGTTCTCTTCTCCCAGGTTACCAGGGAGAGGACAAGAGGAAATGGCTTCAGGTTGCAGCAGGGGAGGTTGAGGTTGGGTATTAGGAAGAATTTTTTCACTGAAAGGGTTGTGAGGCCCAGGCTGCCCAGGGAGGTGCTGGAGTCACCATCCCTGGAGGGGGTAGAGAAATAGAGATCCTCTCCTTAGGGTCATGGTTTAGTAGCATGGGGGTGACAGGTATGGTTGGTCTTGATGAGCTCAGAGGTCTCTTCCAACCTTAATAATGGAACAGTTGTTACTTGTCCACTTCATTTGCCCCAACTAGCACTGTATACGTGTGGAACTTCTCAACAAAAGTAGAATCAATTCAGCATAAACCTGTCATCAGATCATTGAGCTGAACAATTTGTAGATGCTGTGTCCATTTTTAAACTTTCTTGCCAACTCTTGTACTCCACAGTCACATTCTTCTGCACTTCAAGAAGCCTCTCCTCTTTTACTGCTGTGTGAATGCTCCACAGAAGCAAGAGACTCAAACTGACTTTGGAAAAGGAAAGACACACAAATAATAAACAGGGCTTCAAATAATAGTGCCAATTAATTGGAGTTAAAATGCAAGGCACAAATGCTTCCACAGGGCTAACCGCAGAGCAGAGCAAGCATCCCTAGCAGCTTCAGCAATCATTTCACAGCTTACTGGAAAATTTCTACATACCACAGCAGGGTAAACAGTCAGACAGGTACAACGGGACAGCAATGCACCACGGCTCTCCATATTCATGGCAATCATTTAAGAAAGGCTCCGTAGCGTTCTGTTGATGGGAGCAAGTATCGATCAGACACCGTGTCCCCTTCGCAGAACGGCAAGCTGGCAGCGCTGGCGGGAGCGCCCTGCTGCATCTGCGGGGGCAGCGCGCCTCCTGCTGACGGAGAGCCTGGGCTGCAGGGCTCCGGCTTTCTGCTAAGCCTGAACTGCGGGGCCTAGGCTGTGGACCCTGGGCTGCAGGGTCTGCACTGTGGGGAGTGCGCCGCGGGGCCTGTGCTGTCCGCCCTGCGCTGAAGGCCTCGTAACGTCTCCTTGAAGTACTCAAGGCAGGTCCACCGCCAGCCCCGTGGCGGCGCTGCGCGGGTGCCCTCATACCGGCCGCTCTGGGAGCCTCGCCTCGTTGGTGCTGACGGCAGCGGCCTGTGCGGCAGGGGTTTCCTGCGCGGCGGCGGCGACGGCGACGACGGCGGCGGCAAGAGCGGCGTCAGTGCCGGCCTTGGTTGCAACGGCGGGTTCTTCCCCTTCCCCGCTGCACTATGCCCACCGTGGAGGAGCTCTACCGCAACTACGGGATCCTGGCGGACGCCACCGAGACGGCAGGCCAGGTGCGGCGTGGCTGCGGCCTCCAAGGCCTCGTTAGGCCTCGGGCTGGAGTAGCGCGGCGCCGCCGTGGCCGCGGGAAGGCCCGGGCCTAGGCGGGGCGGGCGGTGGGCGAGTGGGATGGGCTGCCGCTGGAGGGACTGCTAGCCTTGCGGGACTGCTAGCCTTGCGGGAAAACCGCCTAGCCCCTGGGGCTGTTTTCTGCTTAAACTTTCTCTCGCCGTGGAGCGGGAAGCGGATAGAGATGAGCTTGGCGTTTGTGGATCTGTAAGGACACCGGTAGTTGTGCAGATCAGACCTAGCGCAGCGAGCTCTCTTGCAGAAAGGTGTGTTGGAGGAAAATGAAGTCTGCTAATGGTTTAATATCTACTTTGAGGTAAGAATAGAATGCCAATCGTTACTGCCAAAGGAGAGTTTTACTTGTAAAATCCTGGCAAGATCTGCCTTTTGTTTGTACTGTTACTCAGTTATTCCAAAAAAGATGACTTAGTATATTACCAATACAAAATATCATGGTTAGTTAAAGCTAGTTTTTCAATTATATAAGGCTCTCTGTACTAAATGGCTCCTGAAGAAGCAGCAGAGACTCTTTGGTCATGGTGTGTATAAGTAGGGAAGTAGCTTTGCACATACCTAGCAGTGGATTTTAAACTAGGTACTACTTTGTAAGCTTATTTTGAAAGTTCTTTTTGGTTTTGTCTTTTTAATTGAAGTCCATTCACTTTGCTGGTGTAATTATGCTATGATGAAATAAACCATCTTTACTGACAGCTTAACAAAAGTATCATCTCAGAGCCAACCAGAAATGCAATTAAATGTTGGGAACTCTGGAGTGCAACCCTCAGAGTCACCCAGAGGAGGTAGCCTGGTCCAGGGCTCTGGCATGCTTCCAGAAAACACTATACTTGCCCTTGTTGTACTTCATTAGGTTCTCCCAGGTCTCACTGCATGGCAGTGAGAGTTTTTGGATCTAATTGGTCTGAAGAGATCTTCTTTCGCAGATGAAGTTAGTTACTTGAGAGGCCAAAGATGCTTTAGTGATCCATTCCAGTGGCACAGTTGTTGGGAGAGGTAACCTCTGCTTCAGAGACAGTAAGCAAGGAGACAGAAGGCAGAAATTCCTTGAAAAAAGGGAAAACTGCCCAAGTTCTGTGAAAGAGCTCATGTAATTCTTGGAGTCTGCACTAATTAATCGCAAGTGCTGCTAGCCTTTGGGCTGGCAGTTTGAAGGGCAAGCACTTGAACAGAACAAACAGAAAACCAGTGAAAAGCAGCCAATTAAGAGGTAAATGTTACTACTTTCACACAGTTACACTGGTCTAAGAGAAATGTATATCTTGAAGTTTGTATAATGTAGTTCACTTAAATAGGTGAAGTGAATGGGAGAGAAACAAATTCTTTCCTAGCCTTGAGAATACCTCAAAGCTTTTCTGTTTAGGTGTTCTGTCTTTCCTCTTTCAGCACAAGGATGCCTACCAGGTGATCTTGGATGGTGTGAAGGGAGGTGCCAAGGAGAAGAGACTGGCAGCCCAGTTTATTCCCAAGTTCTTCAAGCATTTTCCTGAGCTAGCTGACTCAGCTATCAACGCTCAGTTGGACCTCTGTGAGGATGAAGATGTTTCTGTAAGAATATGAAAGGAATCTTAGAGCAAGTTGATACTTTTGTTGCTATTTTTTCTTTATCTAGACCTTGCCTTTTGGGAGGGGATGGTTGGTCTTGGAAAACTGAAGAATACTTTGTTGTATTCCTGCAACAGAAGAATTTATTGTGTGATGCTGTGGGAAGATAACTCTGTTTTCTTCTTTTTTCACTCCTATCACTGAGCAAAGGAATAGCTCTTGTAGAAATAAGCATAGATACAGTTTGCTTGAATATCTGTGCCTTTTTTTTCCTTCCAAAAAGTACTGTTTTCTCCTTAAATATGTTGTTACATTTCCATACAAAAAATGAAGCTTAGAACTGCTATTAAAGTCCCAAACTTAAACATTACTTTTTAAGTATGATGGTTATGTTAAAAGAATACGTGCTCATTGCCTCAAATGTAGCTGATTTTTCTGCCAAACTTGGGGAGTGGAATTCCCTGCTGATGAGTTTTTTTGGAAGTGCTTTACATTTGGCTGTGTTTTTCTTTCCCCACCACTGCCCCTTGGGCCAGATCCGGCGACAAGCCATCAAGGAATTGCCTCAGTTTGCCACTGGAGATAATCTGCCTCGAGTAGCAGACATCCTGACCCAGCTTCTGCAGTCAGGTAGGAGGCATTGGGGGTGGCCTGGCTGATCTCCTTGTGGCACACAGGAAAATGTATACAGTTTTGTTCAGTAAAAGGTTTTCTGTTGATTCACAATTAGTTACAAAGCAGTCTGCCCCAGTACCAGTCCTATCCTGCTTCTGCTCTTCCCTTCATCCCCTTTATATTTGCTGTACAGTTGTGCTGCTGCTTCTGCTGCAAGGTCACTAATAGTCCTAATCAAAAATGAAAATCTTTCTTTTCATTCAAGTTCTCTCAAAGCATCTGTAGAGAAAGGGGGACAAACTCTTCCCAAAACACTCTCCAGTTACAGACGGCAGCAGATTTCTCTCTGAAAAAGAGTTATTGGATTTCTAATCCAGATCCTCAGGAACTGTCAAAGTCCTGAGGGCATTTACTTCCATACAGTGCATTTTCGATACAAAATATTTAATTCAGACTTCAAGATACAATATAGACATTTTTTAATCTTGGCAAGTCATACAGTGTTAAATATTAGATGTTCAAGTTTCTATTAGAAATGCATGACAAAGTCTCTTGGCTTTACTCCATTTAATGCAAGAGGAGAATTGTTTCCCACCTAGAAATACTGTAGATTCCTCAAGAGATTAAAAAGAAATAGCTATTTTGCCTCAATTTAGGAAAAGCTTGTTGAATCAACTGTTCCTTGAAATTACTCTAGGTATTGGTTAATAACTTCCCTTCAAGTCTTCAGTCCTGTCAGCTTTGTAATGTTAATTCTTGACAGGGTGGCACAAGTGGCAAATAGCTTTTTGTTTCATTATCATGACTTTCTACTTCCTCAGTCTAGTAGTCATTAAAAATACAAGTGATATTGTTTGTAATTAAATGCTGAGGGTGGAATAGTTCCTGGGTGATATCAGAAACCTTCCTTTGGTTTTCTGCTCAGTTGTTTGCATTTCAAGGAGATGCCTGACAGTTTCCTGTTCTCTCTTCAGATGATTCTGCAGAATTCAATTTGGTGAACAATGCTTTGCTCAGTATCTTTAAGATGGATGCTAAAGGTAAAGGGCACATTTTTCTATCCATGTCTTTTCTTGATACCTCCCAGTCTCTAGCAGGATGAGAACAGGACTCACTTTTGTGTTGTCTTAGCACAATGGGAAAGTTAGAGTCTAACACTCCTTGTTTGGCTTTACAAAGGATACTTGAACTTGTCAGGAATTGCGGATCTGAATTACACAAAGCAGTGCTCTGAGTTCTTATGTCAAGCTGCATGGAAATTGCCTTCTTAAAAATTAGTAGAGCAGTTATTGAGGGTCTTACAGTAGGAAACTTCCTGCTTCTGCCTAGCAGGTTCAGCTCCGAACTTCTCCAGTCATTGGTGTACCCTGATTTCTTCTCCCTTCAGGGACTTTGGGCGGGTTATTCAGTCAGATTCTGCAGGGAGAGGACATTGTGAGAGAACGAGCCATCAAATTCCTCTCCACAAAGCTGAAGACCTTGCCTGAGGAGGTGATGACAAAGGAGGTAGAAGAGTTCATATTGACTGAGTCTAAGAAGGTGAGTCTCTTCTTTCAGTGCAAACTTAAGCCTTATCAAACCATCTTTTATCACTAGCTTTGCTCTAGAGGTCTATTGATTTAAGCCACCCACAGAGTTAAGCATTGTATAAGTGTAGTCCTCCAGTTCCCCTGTTCTGCTGCAATCCAAATTGGCAGCATTTATTTGGGGGAATGTTAAAATAATGCTAGGCTCTTCTTGTTTTGTAAGAGGAACTTTAATTGGAATCATAGAATCTCTCCCATTGGAAAGGGACTTTGGGAGATTGATCACATCAGGGAATCATGCTCAGCTGAGTTAAGAGCATCAGACTTGTTGGTGCTTTGTCAAGTTGTGTTTTGAAAACCTCTAAGGATGGAAATTTCCCACACATTCTGGGCCACCAGCACCAATGTTTAATTGTCTTCAACATGACTTTTTTTTTATTCATTTATCCAGTTGGAACCTGCCATTTCAATTTTGTATCACTGTCTCCTCACCTTCTCCACCTGGGTAAAGAATGTGGCTTCTACTCTTGCTCTTCAGTATTGGAAGATGAGTGTTAGGCCTCATCACCCCCTCCTGAATGTCCAATTTCCTGGTTATCCTTATAGATCCTGTGCTCTGAACACTTATCACCTTGTTGATTGGGCTTTCTAAAGCTTATCAACATCTTCCTCACACAGGAGGGCCTCAGTTTACCTTTTCCAGTCAAGTAGGTTTGCAAGTTGCCACCACAGCAAGATGTTTTCTGCTGTTCTGTTCAGGTGCTGGAAGATGTGACAGGTGAGGAATTTGTGCTGTTCATGAAAATCCTGTCTGGCTTAAAAAGCTTACAGACAGTCAATGGGAGGCAGCAACTGGTGGAGCTGGTAGCTGAGCAAGCTGACCTGGAGCAAACCTTCAACCCATCTGATCCAGACTGTGTGGACAGACTGCTGCAGTGCACCCGGCAGGCAGTGCCCCTCTTCTCGGTATGTGCTCAGCACCTTTGCACATGGAATGTTCTGGAACGTTAATGACTGTAGCTTCTCCTCAATGTTGGAAAGAAGGATGTTAGAATTGCAGCACATCACTAGTGCTCACCTTCAGCTTCTGATGTACTGAGATGCTGGAAAACATCCTCAGAGTCTCTGAATACAACCAGCTTCTGTGTTGTTCTCTGCTCTTCAACCTTGTCTTTCAGATTTAAGACATTGCAGTGAATTAGGACAAGATACTCACCTTAGGCTCTCACACGTGTGAGTCTGATTGTTTCAAGTCTAGCACCAAGCAATTGCAGCAAGGCCTGTTCTTGGGTTAGAAGAGGTCATTTATAAGTGATCAGGGTTGTTAAGTCTTGGAATAGGCTGCTCAGGGAGGTGGTGGAGTCACCAGCTCTGGGGGGGGGTTAAGAAACATCTAGATGTTCTCCTTAGGGCCATGGTTTAGTGGCATGGGAGTGATAGGTATTGGATGGACTTGATGATCTGAGAGGTCTCTTCCAACCTTAATGATTCTGTGTGGTTCTGCCCCTGTTGCAGACAGCCTCTGAGTGTAAGCTACCTGGAAGGGTCTCTGTGTTTTAGTAGTAAAGCCTTAAGGTATAACTGTGTGGTAGGTGTTTATAAGGGTGGCAGAGTGATGGAGGGGGGGAATGTTGAACTCCTTTACACTCCAAGAGAAGCTTGAGTAATCTGTGGTGTTTTTTTTGCAGAAAAATGTTCATTCTACAAAATTTGTTACTTACTTCTGTGAGCACGTTCTGCCAAACCTCAGTTCTTTGACTACTCCAGTAGAGGGTCTGGATATCCAGTTAGAGGTAAGCCAAAGCTATAATGTCTTTCAAATTGTGAAAAATAAGCATCTCGAGTGAAGACAGCTACGTTAAAACTTGCAAACTTGTTTCTTAAGTGGTTTTCAGTTCTTCACTTGGAAAACTAGCTACACTGGAGGGAAAGAAAAGTTTGTTGTATTAAGGCGTGGCTGAGCATTGCCTTTTAGTGTGTGTCATTTGTCCTGAGCTTTTGAGGCAGCACTAGAAGTAGTAGATTGGTGTCATCATTTTTATATTACTGACAAATTTTGTTCTAAGCACCTAGCATTTACTGAAGTGATGATTGCATGGCTTGTACTAATGGAGCCTCCTAAGGGAGTGGTGTAATGTCTGTCATTTGGCTTAGGTTAATCAGTGCTGCAGCTTCAGTGAGATCTCTCTGAATCTCACTTGGTAGGTGAGCTGTGCTGCAGAGGTGGGAGGCAAAGTTCTGTTTACTTGTTGGAATTAGCCAAACAAACCTGTTTCTGTCTGAGGACATGAAAAACATCTTGGGCATGTTCCTCCTGATATTTGGGAGGACTTTAGTTGTAATAACTGGCCTCTGCTGTGCCAGCCATGATGATGTGATAATCACTTTCAGGTTGAAAGTTAAGCCTTTGTACATGTCAGCTGACAAACAAATAACTCTGCTCTCCTGACCTGCAGGTTTTGAAGCTTCTTGCTGAAATGAGTTCCTTTTGCGGTGATATGGAAAAGCTGGAGTCAAATTTGAAGAAGCTGTTTGATAAATTACTGGTAAGACTGATTGAATGTTTACTCATATAAAGGAAAAAGTAGTTTTCATCAAGGTATTTTTGTGTATCACTCTGTTTTAATTTCATTACTGTGATATTAATTCTATTTGTATTTTGTTTATCCACTTTCTCAAGTGGCTGTTTGAAAAAGAGCTCTTCTGTGCTAGGAGGGCAAAAACCATTTTGCACTTCAGAGCCTTTGTAGCTCCAGGAAAACTCGTACCTGAATAATGGTTTTAAGGCAGTAAACTCATGTGGCTTTGTTCTTTATAAGTTTCATAATCATGAGAGACTCATTTTGATCTCATTCAAGGTTCTATCTTGCACTGACAACTTCAAGCAAGTTCAGTGCTGTTTCAGAAGCCCTGGCGCAGTAATTGTTCCTTCCTGGGACAGCAGTGCTACCATGTGCTTTCCTCTTGAGTTAGAGGTGTCAAATGAAATTGTTAGCATAAGTAAAGGCTCCAGTTCCAAGGCTGTCTCTCATCCCTGTTGTTTTTGCCTCCTGTTCTCCAGGAGTATATGCCCCTTCCTCCAGAGGAAGCAGAGAACGGGGAGAATGCTGGCAGTGAGGAGCCCAAGCTGCAGTTCAGTTATGTGGAGTGTTTACTCTATAGCTTCCATCAGCTGGGCAGGAAGCTGCCAGACTTCCTCACAGGCAAGCTGAATGCAGAGAAATTGAAAGACTTTAAAATCAGGTAATCCTTTAGAGGCAAGTGGTGGAGTTGCCTGTTAGGAAGTGTGTTAGTGTTACTGTTAGAAAGGTGAATTAGAATCATGGAATGGCTCAGGTTGGAAGGGACCTTAAAGATCATCTAGTTCCAACCCCCCTGCCATGGGCAGGGACACCACACACTAAACCAGGTTGGCCACATCCAGCCTGGCCTTGAGCACTGCCAGGGATGGGGCATCCACAACCTCTTTGGGCAGCCTGTGCCAGTGCCTAAGCACCCTCTGGGTAAAGAACTTGCTTCTAATTTCTAGTCTGAATTTCCCTTCCTTCAGCTTGTATCCATTCCCCCTTGTCATATTGCAGCCTGACCGGCTGAAAAGTCTCCCCCCCTTCTGTCTTTTAGTCCCCCTTTAGGTACTGAAAGGCTGCTATAAGATCCCCTTGAAGCCTTCTCTTTCCCATGCTGAACAACCCCAACTCCTTCAGCCTATCCTCTCAGGGGAGGTTCTCTAGGCCTTTGGTCATCTTTGTGGCCTCCTCTGGACCTGCTCCAAGAGCTCCACATCTTTGTTATGCTGAGGAACCCAGAACTGGATCCAGTGCTGCCTCAGGAGGGCAGAGGAGAGAGGCAGAATCACCTCCCTAAACCTACTAGTCATGCCTCTCCTGATGCAGCAGACAATCACTGTCTGGATGCTGAAGAAGCACAGATCTCATTGATAGAAGAGTTACTTGAGTGTTTTTCCTAAAGGGGGAAGAAAAACCAAGAGATGACAGTTTTCCATTGTTGATGCTTTTATTTGATGGGAATCTGGAAGGTTTATGAACAGATTGCTTTTCAATCTCTTTAGGCTGCAGTATTTTGCCCGAGGGTTGCAGGTTTATATTCGACAGCTTCGTCTGGCTCTTCAAGGCAAAACAGGAGAAGCCTTGAAAACAGAGGAGGTAAGGGCTTCAGGAAGGCTGAGTTTGCCACACATGCATGGGCTGCAGCCTGTCCTGAGCTTGCAGATTGTTGAGGGAGTAAACCTGCTGATTATCTAGTGTGACTGCATCTGCCTGCTGCTGCATTGGGCAGGCTGAGGTGATCTTTAGCTTCTGCTGTTAGCTACTCACTGCATGCACATGTATTTGGCTTAACTCTGCTCCATATTTACTTTGGAAAGGGAAGTTTTCATATACTGGGGGGGGGAACCATTTAGTGGGAAGTACACCAGAATATTAAAAGCAACTATTAGTGTAAAACTGCAAGAAGCCTTAAAATAGTTGGAATGAAAACTCAGAAGTGTACACACCTTTCACTATGGCTATAACATTTTCCTAAGAGCAGACAGGTTAAGGTTATGACTTCATTAAATGCAGTTGTCATCACCTGAACCTACAACGGTGGTTAGTGAAAAGGCTTTCAGTGGTGGTTTTTGGTTTGTTTGTTTTTTACAGAACAAGATTAAAGTGGTTGCCTTGAAAATAACCAATAACATTAATGTTTTAATCAAGGTAAGTTCTCCTGTAACCTATGCAGAAAAAAGCAGTAGATTTGAGCTAAGTTTTATTGTGTTTAGATGGTCAGTGTTAGCAAGCTTAGGGTTGTTGGCCACTTTTCTGTCTCTTCAGAGAGTGGATCTGCTGGGTGTGTGTAAGCTGCTTAGCCCTTGCAGCTGCTGGGACAGGGTATTGAGGTCCTCTTTTGCTGCACTGGTTGCCCAGAGGAGCAAATGGCTCTGCTTTAGAGGTCTCTGGATTCTGGCTAAGCCTTTTTCCTTGTCATTTCCCTTTCCTACAGTGGCAGGGAGGGGTAAGGAATGGTTTCAAGAAGTGCTAGGGGAGATGGAAAGCAGGGAGGAGACATAGTAAGCTGCTGCATAGAACCTCCTTCTCCAAAGAGTCCAAGAGAGAGAGGTTGCAGAAAAAGACCTCCATCCAGAGCTCTTGAAACCACTCTGATTTCTATTAATGGCTTTTCTTTCTTCTTTGGCTTCCTATGTCTATCACTACAATAAACTCCCCATTTTACCTACCATGTTGAGAAGCCTCTCTTACCATCATAAGGATATCATATGTCTCCCTACAGGAGTCATCCTAGTTCATTGTAAGTTGTTTGATGTGCATGGGGAGAGAGGAAGCATATTTTGTCAGTTTAAAGCACTGTTCTGTTAATATAAATCTCACTTGAATTTCCTAGTGAAATGTTTGGGCTAATGCAGCCAGAGTAGGCAGTTAGCTAGTGCTGCCTTCTCCTTTTGCCATGGGATTTCAAAAACTGTTTGAAATGGCTGGAAAGTGTCTTCTGTTCTGGAGTCTCAGTATGGAGCTGAAAATTTGGACTGCAATCAACATGACTTTAATTGTATAATCAACTTGTCTAATTTTTGCCTCCATAGGATCTCTTCCACATTCCTCCTTCTTATAAAAGTACAGTTACACTGTCCTGGAAACCAGTACAGAAAACAGATGCAAGGTAAGAGTCTTTCATGAAAAAAGAAAACATTTAGTGTTAACTTCTGCTGTTTACAGAATAAAGATCCCAAGCTGTGTATCTATAATACACACAGCTGAAAGTTTCTCAGTCAAAAGTAACCCCCACCCTGGAAGGAATGAAGGCTGTGGAGTGGTCATCTTAGTCTTGCTTTAGGGATGCAGTAGACCACATCAGCTGGAGACCTGCTTACTTCCTCTTTGGAAGTAGTATTCAGGGCATCTTTGTGAGCTGCTGCTAGCTTCCAGTGCTTAAGCTTTGAGGCTCAACTGCTGTTCCTGTACTTTTCACCCCTGGGGTGTAATGGTCTCTCTTTCTTTTCTTCTCTCAGTCAAAAAAGAGCAAGTGAAGACACAACCTCAAGTTCACCCCCAAAGAAAGCTTCAGCAGGACCAAAAAGGGATGCCAGGCAAATCTATAATCCTCCCAGTGGAAAATACAGCAGTAACCTGGGTAGCTTTTCTTATGGTAAGAAACTTTGTCTACTGAGAGTTGTGCCTTAGGTCAGGGGGGATGTCACATTCTTGAAAGATCAACTTGTCCTGTCACCAATTCTTGTGTGTAATGGCTTCCTTCTGGCTGTTGGAGTGTTAGCAGCCTGTAAATTGCATGTCACTTGCAAGTAGGATCTTGGTACATGCGGTTAGTAGTGGAACTGTTGTGTTTTGCTCTTAGGACCCACAGCTTTTGATGTGTGTACTCACACAGTTATCTTTGGGGATTCCTATATATGTAGTATAAGCCTGGACAGGAAGAGCAAGCATGGAAGGAGGAGGAGAGGTTGATATAATTTATGGTATTTTTTTTGCTCTGATCAGTTTTGTTCTTAGCAAAGAGAAAGGAAAAATATTTTACACGATACAAATAGTTAGTGTGGTATTACCCTCTAAGATTTCTGGTTGGATATAATTAAGATACCAGCCCAGCCAAAAACCTGAAATATGCTGCTAATAACTTACTGATAAGGATGGCTGTGAGTTTTTCCATCATTCTATGAAATCACTAGGAGCAAGTCAAACACCTCAAGTTCTACCTGGTATTACTGGACAGAAGAGTGAGCTGGGCAGCCTAACATTCTTTATAGAGCAGTTTTCAATTCTCTGCTCTAGATTAGACCAAATACAGCTCTGAAATAACGAGACAGCTCTGTATCATGGTATTAGTATGCAGAAAGACTGTGTTTGCTTGAAGGAGGCTAGTTCTCTTCGTTTTCTTTAACAAGTAGTGGAGTCCATTGTCCATCAGAGACTAACTTGGAGGTCTCATGGTATATAAGCAGGATTAGCCTCAGAGACTTAAGCAAACCTTCAGGAACTCCAGTTATTGCTATTAAATCTGTATACAGCAGAAAACCTGTATGAAAACTTCACACCTGGAATCTTGGGGTTAGTTTTGAGCCTTTCACTCCAAGAAGGACATTGAGTTGCTGGAGTGTGTTCAGAGAAAGGCAAGGAGCAAGGAAGCTGGGGAAGGGTCTAGAGCACAAGTGTTGTGAGGAGCAGCTGAGGGAACTGGGCTTGGTTAGGTTGAGGAAGAGGAGGCTCAGGGGAGATCTTCTCACTCTGCAACTCCCTGAAAGGAGCTTGGAGTGAGATGGGGCTAGGTCTCTTCTCTTAAGGAACAAGTGACAGGATGAGAGGGAACAGCCCCGAGTTGTGCCAAGGCAGGTTTAGGTTAGACAGTAGGAACATTTTCTTGCCTGCAAGAGTGGTTAAGCATTGGCAGAGGCTGCCCAGGGCACTGGTGAAGTCACCATCCCTGGTGAGGCTCAAAAGCTAGCTAGATGTGGTGCTGAGGGCCATGATTTAGTGGTTAGCTGGCAGTGTTAGGCTCAGTGGTTGGACTTGATGATGTTGGAGGTCTTTTCCAAAGCCAGTGCTTCCATGACAAGTTTACCTTTGCTTTCAGAGCAGAGAGGAGGTTTCCGGGGCGGCCGAGGCCGAGGCTGGGGAGGCCGCGGCAATCGTAGCCGAGGAAGAATCTACTGAGTCGAGAGCTAAGTCTTCCATGGCCCTGAAGGGCTGCAGTGAAAGTGCTACTCAGCAAGTTGGCTTGGAGCTTTGTTCCCTTCCAGGACTGCCTTCCACTGGGACTGACTTCAGTGTTCTTTCTACCTTTGTATGTATGATCTACTTTTCTAATGGACTACGACTCGTCCATAGTGAAACTACAACTGTATTTTTGGATGCTTACAGTCAGCAGTTTTGGGTTCTTATTTTTGGAAGTGTCTTCAGGATTTATTCACAGTTGGGAAAGTGTAGATGTTCTCTCAAAAGCTACATCTATTAACCTACCAAGCAGCTCCTGCATAACTGAAACTGTATCAAGTTGATGTATTCTGTAATGGACAGGAGAAGGCATGACAACAGAGATAAGTGTCAGATAAGCTTAGTAACTAAAGTAATCCTTTCCTCCTCTCTAACCATGTTCTGCAATATGTGTGGAGAAGAGTAGCCATGGTTAAATTTGCTTTGATTGAGGTTTTTAAATGGAACAGAATGAGACACATGATGTTTTTTTTTTTAACCTTTGCTTGTAGCATGAAGCAGTCCTTTTCCTTAAAGCTGTGGAGAATGTGGTGTTCTTTGGTTTTGCACATCTTGCTCTTCTCCCTGCCTTGTGCTGCAAAAAAAGTGATGTTTTGCAAATGGATTTTTAATGTTCAATATGAATGTGTGCATATAGTTAGGCCATGAAATTTCAGTAAATGAACAGGAAAAAAATGAAACCAGAAATGACTAGAATGATTCAAGCAATGAGCAAAGACTGAGGCAGGGATCAAGCATCATAGGCTGGAGCTGGAGCATAGCAGTACCTAGCTCCTCCTGTGTTTTGCAGATTTCTGCTTTAGTTGGCACTTGAGAGTTGTTTGGGTGTGGGTTTGGGTTGCTTTGGGTTTTTTTTTTCTCCTGTGATTTTTTTTGGGGGGGGTTTTTTACCAATTACAGTTGCATTTAAAATATATAAATAAAGTTGTATTTTGGGTACCATTGAAACATTTCAGTTATGTAGTTCAATTCAGATCAAAAAGTTAACAATTCCATGCTATTTTTTCCATAGCAACTTGGGATTCTTATTTACTGGTATACACCCAGAAAATACAAAGTAAGAGCACAATGCTTGGTTTTCTTTTTAGTCTCTCCACTCAAAAGTTTTACTTCTCAGGTCATTCAACATTGTAAAGGAATTAGCAGGTAGGAAAAAGAAGATGGGACAGAGGAAAAGAATCTTAAGAGTTCTAGGGCATTGATGTAAAATAGCTTAGGCTTTAGAAGAACAAAGACTTATTTCTTATCCTCCTTTTTATGTCCAGCCATTTGATATCCACAGACACATGCCTGAAAGTGATGTTTCCTCACCTTGTTCCATTTGTACTTGCTTGTGAATTTGCCTTAGGTGTCTTCAAGAAAGCTGTTGGATATTTATTACAACAATCACAAGGCCAGAAGAGCAAAAATGTCTCCAAGTTATGAGATCTAATTAAATGACAAGTCTGGGTTTGCTTAACTCTGGAGAGCAGTAGGCAGCAAACTTGGGACATTCCAGGACACATCAGCTGACTTTGTATTTCTGATTCCATGCCAGCTGCTGAACTCAGGTTTGTCCCTAAACCCAACACACTTGGCCAAGAGCTTTCAAGGACAAATCTGAGAGATGCAAATGTCCCTCTGAAAATAGGCACTAGATGGGTAATAAGCTTCCATTGGGGGGAGAAAAACACCCAGACATTTTGCACTTGTGGCTAGAATTTGTGTTTTGAAGGGATTGAAAAATGGAATCTCACAGCTTCAACAGCTTCTGTTTAGCCCAATAACTAGGTACTAGCAGCTTGTTTTCTCACTGAATTTTGAGTGGGTTTTCTGTTGGGACTCCTGATTTTCAGAGGTGTTGTACAAAGTTCTCTTGGCCTCCAAAATGGCTAGATGATACATTTCCCCTCCGTTTCCTATTTAATTTCACTGCAGTGAGTTCTTGTGGAGACACCTGTTGACCATCTTGTTGACTTGTACATGTTCCCTTCTGCTTTTGGAATAAATTCATTTTGTAATTTTGTTTGGCTCAGTGTTTCACAGTTCCTCTGCAACATTTTGTATACCCAAAGAGTACCTTTTTGCTTTAGTGACTTGCTCCTTAGATCACTAGAGATGTATCGAGCCACTAAGGGCTGGATCTTAGCAAGAGTGCATTTAGCTGTTTCAACTTTTCAGTGCAAAACTTTGGCTAGAAATTGAAATATTCAGCAAAAGCTGCATGTCCTCCTTGGCAACTGGAAACTGGAAAGGAGTCATTCCTTGTCTTAGATGTTGACAGTGCAATAAAATTTGTTAGTATGCTAGAGCAAGAGTGGCTTGTAGTAATATCCTGTTTTGGGGTGAAATCTGTTATGTGGCTGATGTACAAACTCTGGCAGCAGTAAGGAACTACCCTACTTAGGGAGTATGTTCTCTAGCTGAAGAGAAAATGAATCCCATATCCATGGGTATGGATACCCATAGCCATACCTCTGCTCTGGGACAGGTAGTGCCATACAAGCATGGAATGGTTTGGGTGGGAAGGGACTTTTAAAGGTCATTTAGTCTAATCCCTCTGCGATAAGCCAGGGACATCTGCAACTGGAGCAGGTTGTTCACAGCCCCAACCAACCTGTCCTGGAATGGTTCCAGGGATAGGACATCTCCCACCTTTCTGGGCAACCTAGGATAGTGTCTCACCACCCTCAGCATAAACCATTGGTTCTGTCTAGTCTAAATGTCTTAGTTTCAAACCATCACCCCTTGGCCTGTCACAACAAGCCCTAATAAAAACTCTCCCTATCGGTCCTACAGGCCCCTTCAGGTACTGAAAAGCCAGAGTAAATTCTCCCTGGAGCCTTCTCTTCTCCAGGCTGAACAAGCCCAACTCTCTCAGCCTGTCCTCACATCATTTCTGTGTCCTCCTCTGGACGCATTCCACCAGGTCCGTGTTGTTCCTGTGCTGAGGACTCCAGAGGTGGATGCAGCACTGCCAAGTCAGGTCTCGGCAGTGCAGAGGGGCAGAAGAATCCCATCCCTCGACCTGCTGGGGCTGCGGCCCAGGAGACTGTTGGCTTCTGGGCTGCCATCCGGCCTCTCGCCTTGGACCTGCTGCTGCTGTAGGCCGCGGAGTTCCTCCCGGCAGCGTCCTGGCGCTGTCAGAGGTAGCAGCCTGGGGCTGCCTGGTTTGCCGGCGGTGAAGGCGTGCACGCCGCGGGGCCTGTCCGTG
>VWZO01020507.1:138667-170530 GCA_013396975.1 Bucco capensis | reverse complement strand
TGGGGGGGGCCCCCGCCCGCCAGCCCCGCTCCGTATCAAAGGGATGGCGGCAGCGGCGGCAGTTCCGCTTCCGGGTGGGGCGGGCAGGCTGGGGTTGGGGAAGATGGCGGTGGCAAGAGCGTCCGGGTGGAGCGGGGTGGGCCGGCTGTGGGTCTTCTCCGGCTGGGCCCTGGGCCTCTGCTCGCTGCTCGCCTCAGGAACGCGGCCTGCCGCTGCCACCACTCACTGGGTGGTCACGGAGGACGGCAAGATCCAGCAGCAAGTAAGCGGCCCGGAGGGACGCGGGGAGCTGCCCGGCGGTCGCGGCCCGCTGCGGCGGCAAGGCGAGCCCCTACCCGTGCCGCCGTTCAGCCGCAGCTCCGCGCTGTGCGGCGGAGCAAGGAGCCTGTTGGCTCGGCACGAAGCACTGCCTGGCCGACAGCGGCTGCTGCCTGCCGGGCAGTGGTGAAGGGCGTCCTCCAGAGACGTGCCTTCGAGCCCCGGGATGAGCCGGGAGGAATGGCCGGTGGGGCTAAGCGAGCTCAGGATGGATTTTCACCGCAGCCGCGCAGCTTTGTGCTTACCTGCAGCCTCCCTGAGCGCCTTCAGCTCTTCAGGCCGTGCTGTCGGCTAAGCACTGAGCCGGGGTCGTGCTCTGGTGGCGACAGCAGCAGGGCCGCGAGCCTCCCGCGGTGTGCCCTTCCCGAAGAGCCCTCCCGGGCCGCGCTGCCCTCGGCCGGGTTTGCCGGAGCCCGCCCCGGGCGCTCGCAGCCCCCCTTCCCAATGAGTTTGCTCTTTTCCGTGTCCCCAACCGCCTTGTCATCCTTTGAGAAGAAAAAAGGAGAAACGCTGAGGTGTGTGCTTGTTGCTGGAGCACACGTGTGCTCTGTTTTGCGGCAATGCTGTAGATTTAGGCAAAAAGTCTTATTTTGGTGTCGGGCTGTGCTTTGCGTTTGTTCAGTGGCTGAAAGAGGCAGTGTGTGTTTCTTGTTTGGGTTTCTTCTTCTTGAGGTTAACAAGGCTGAGGGCAAGGTCCTGCACTTGAGTTGGGGCAGCCCTCAGTATTGATACAGACTGGAAGTGAAGTGATTGAGAGCAACCCTGTGGAGAAGGACTGGTGGGTGAAAGGCTGGACATGACCCAGCAATGTGTGCTGACAGCCCAGAAGACAACTGTGCCCTTCTGCTCTGCTCTGGGGAGACCTCACCTGCAGTGCTAGGTCCAGCTCTGGAGTCCTCAGCATAGCAGAGACATGGACTTGGTGGAGTGGTGCTAGAGGAGGACACAGAAATGATGTGAGGGCTGGAAGCTCTCTGCTGTGAGGACAGGCTGAGAGAGTTGGGGTTGTTCAGCCAGGAGAATGCTCCAGGGGGCATTTACTCTGGCTTTTCAGTACCTGAAGGGGCCTATAGGACAGATAGGAAGAGTTTTTTATCAGGGCTTGTTGTGACAGGCCAAGGGATGATGGTTTGAAACGAAGAGATTTAGACTCGGTAGAAGGAAGCTATGTTTTATGCTGAGGGTGGTGAGACTCTGCCCTAGAGAGGTGGTAGAAGCCACATCCCTGGAACCATTCCAGGTCAGATTGTTTGGAGCTCTGAGTAACCTGAGGTAGTTGCAGATGTCCCTGCTTATTGCAGAGGGGTTGAACTAGATGACTTTTAGAAGCCCCTTCCAGCCCAAACCATTCTGTGATTTTGTGAAATCTACTTTCATGTCAGATTTACTTTGCTCTCAAGCAGGTTTGCCAGATCATTTTCCCTCTAGAGTTGAAGAGTAAATCACTGTAGTCAGTGTCATGGTCTTATCCCTATAAAAGAGAGTGTGGAGAGATGAGTGTCAGCTAATCCCACCTGAGTTTTGTTAGGACTTTTGGTCAGGTTTCCTGTCAGAAAGGATTAGGATCCTCAGACAGGTGGAACTGGCTTTCCCTGCAGGAAACCTCTGCTGTCTTTATGGTTCTGAGGAACTTGAGCTGTCTGTGTGGATCCAGGCATTTTCTCACCCTAGTTAATCATAAATTAATGAATGACACCACCTTTTGCCACTTGATGTTGTGGGGAAGTGGTGAGAGTGTGTGGTAATGGTCTGGAAGCATCCAGGTGTGTCTATTAATTGTCTATTATCAAATTTGGGTCAGGGGTTGGTTTTGGTTGTTGCATGAAAAGCACCTGGGACTTGTAACCAATCTAATTAGCTAAAGTGACTTGAAAAGCTGCTCAGCTCCATTCAGCACTGGTCTTAAGAAATGGCTTGCGATGATGTCAGTTAACTGATGGTACAGGTAGAAGCTTCCACTGTGCTACTGCTATGCAGTAAGCTGTTGTGTTACAGTTTGCAATGCCTTCTGAGCAGGGACATTGCCCTGTTCCATGTAGAAGGTTCTCAAAGGGTCATACCTGAGGTGATAAAATACTCATACAGGTTATTTTTAGGTAGTCCTATGAGGAGCAGAGAGTTGGACTCAATGATCCCTACAGGTCCCTTCCAACTTGAGCTAGCCTGTGATTTACTGACAGTGGGATGATTTGTAATTGATTTATCAGATTGTTGATTGACCCACAGCTTTGAGTTATCCTTCTCCTAATACCAAGACCCAAGTACTTACTAATCAGACATCATTTCCCTGCAGAGCATCCCTTTGCTTCAGTTTTTCAGAGTGCTTTGTTCAGGTGCTATTTATCATGAAAACTTGTATTTTTACTAGTTACTTAACCTTTTGGGTTGCTGTTTGATTGTTAATAGCCAGAATCTGTTTGAGGGAAGAAGGATGAGAATATTTGATGTTCTTGCTTCTTCTACACCAAGTCTACCTTCAGGTGTGTGTACCTGCAAAGGCAGGGACTGAACCACCACAGCTGTTGAATGAGATGAGAGCTGCTCAGTGCACATGTTTATAAGCCTTTTCATTTCACAACTTGGGGGATAAAGTTCAGGCTAATATATAACTGATATTAGACTGCTTGTCTGCCAGCAGGGAGACTAGCCACTGTGGGAATACTGGTGGACTTGGAAGAGAAACTTGGCCTAAAGTGAGGACAAAGCATTGACAATGCTGTTTGTAAACAGGTTCTCCAGCTATAAGCTTGTACATTGGAACGTCCTTGCTATAAAAACTCGATTCACTCGATTCATTTTCCTGTCTTACTTTTTCAGAGACATCCCTTAGAGCTTGTGACACTCCCTGCTCAGCATTTGGAGCAAGCCTCTCATCATCTGCCTTCTGCATGGAGTAGAAGGATTTTAGGGCATGCAGAGGCACTAACAGTTGCTCTGATTTTCCTCTTCTGTGCCTCACTTAACAGTGGCATTTCCCCAGAGCTTTAAAAAAGGCCTGGCATAAAAATAGTTGACTGAGACATTCATTAACCTTCCTGCATCATGAGGAAAAACAGCCTGGAAGCTTTGGTAAAACTTACAAGTCTAATTATTCAGCAACTTTGCTCTGTGTGGGTAACACAGGAGGCTCTCTAAGTCTTCAGGGTTTGATTCAGCTCTGATGTCTTCTTGTTGTGACACCAATTCTGTGTGCTTCTTGCTGAATCAGCTTCTTGGTGTACTTTGTGCCAGGGAATCCATTTGAACTGTGCTTTACAAAGAAATGTTCACCTTTGGGCAAAGTTGAACAGAGAATGCTTCTAGAAGTGTTTTGTTGGCAGGCTTGCTGCAGAGGGAGCTAGAGCAGCCAGCTGAGGTCCAAGGAAAGCTTTGCAGTGCTGTTTTTTTCCCCCGTTTACTGTGCTTGAGTTGAAGTCAGGTTCTTGCATTTCAAGTGCTTTATCTTGAATGTCACACTTGGAGCACTTGGGAGGAAGAGTAAATGACTCTGCTGCTTTGCCATCAGCCTGGCACATGGAGCGAGTTGGAACAAGCATCTCTTCTGGCCCAGGAGGCTCCCCTCTCCTAACCACCAGGCTGTAGGTGCTCTGCAGATGGACACTGTCCCAGACACATCTTCAGCAGTGCTCACAACAAACACAACCTGGCTCACCTGCTGCCCTTCCCTGACTGACTAGTGGAGCTGCTGGATTCTTCCAGTCACATCCTTTCTCGGAAAGCATTGCACCTAAAATGGATTTTCATGGTTAGGAGCTGATAATAGTCTCTACTCATAATTCCTTGCAGTGGGAGTCTGGAGCTTTCAGAGTCAGAAAGGATGGAATGAAATAGATGTAAGGTTGGGTGTATTACTGAAGCTTTGGGTTGCTGTTTGATTGTTGTTGTCCCTTTGTAGTTAATATGAATTTGGTACCTGTTGTGCTGCTTTTCTCTCAAGCCATGCATGCTGGATTGGTAACACACCACTCCTAACTTCAGACCTAGCTCTCATGAAAGACTGCTCTATTGCAAGTTAAACCCAGCCTCTGTCTCTGAATGAGAGGTAAGGAAGAGCTGAAACTCTGGAGGTTCTCCTGCATTTCTCCATTTCATTGTCCTAGCATCAAGTCTGGACAGCTGTCCTGGGGCTGGAGAGCCCATGTAGGGCTATCAGCTCTAACATCTTCAGGCAGGAGCTGTTTCCAAATGCTGAAAGCTTGCATGGAAACTGAGCAGAGCCAGGAACATCTTGCTGTAGACCATCTACCATACCAGTCATCATGTTAAATGTGAGCTCTTGATGTCCTGGACACCCCTCACTCATCCTTTCATTCTGCCACCACCACATGCTTCTTGTTTCTCTTCTCATGCTCATGAAATCCTCCAGGAGCTGATGGAATTGACTAGTTCAGCTAAAGCATCTTAAGAGAGGATTGCATCTTCCTCCATTAATGAGTTGGCATTAGCTCATAGGAGACCCTGGTGGGCACCAGAGCTGACAGACAGGACTAACACAGTGAGGAATTGGAGGAAATGGGACTGGGAGCCTGGAGGTGAGCCTTGGAAGTAAACATATAAATAATGGACATATTAAGAATGCCAAGTGTGCAGAAAAGCTCTGAACAAACTGTAGTTGAATGAACATAACTTGTTATGCCTTCAGATGGCTCTAATGAGGAGCATGTCTTACTGTTGAAATGTCTTGCAGGTGGATTCACCAATGAACTTGAGGAACCCACATGATTTGGTAATACTAATGAGACAAGAAACAAGAGTTAACTACCTCAAAGAACTGGAGGTAAAACATAATCTGACGTGCTAATCCGTGTCTGAAAATACAGGCTTATTTATTGTTTAGTAGGGTTGTTAGTGGTGGATTTAGATGGGAACAATGTTCAGCCAGTCTTTTCCATGAAGGAATACTCCTTTGTGCAGTAATGGACATTTGAGCTTTGGATGGGATAGAGTTGCAAGCTTCCCAAGCTTCTTTTGATGTAAATCAAAAAATGCCCTACAGATGGAAGTATTCCCAGCATTTGAAGAGTATTTTAGTGTCTCTTCCAGTGGACTTTAAGGAAAGGTTTGGGCTGTTCAACTCCTAGCAGCTGTAGAGTTTGCTTTCATCAGTACACATTCTTCTGTTCCCTCTTGTGGTTTTATTCCTACAGAAACAGTTAGTTGCTCAGAAGATTCATATAGAGGAAAATGAGGACAGAGACACAGGGCTGGAACAAAGGCATAACAAAGAGGATCCAGACTGCATTAAAGCCAAGGTGCCCTTGGGGGACCTAGATCTGTATGATGGCACCTACATCACCTTAGAGAGCAAAGATATCCGGTAAGGAGATGCTTGGTGCTTGCAAGGGCTGGGGTTTTTCCCCTTGAATGAAAAAAACAAAATGCTCAAAACCTCTAAATGCAAGTGAAAAGAAAAAATCCTGACACTGTGAGCATTCTTGAGGTAACAGTTGCTTGGTTTTGTGTTAGCATGGGATGACATTGAAACCGCTAACTGTGAAACAGCAGTGCTGCCTCCCTGAAACTGCTTCTCTATGTCTTTCCAAGGCTCCCAGGCAGTTCTCCCACTGCAACTCTGTACTGGTATGAGCAGGTATCTGAATTCAACTGAAGTGCATCCTGTGGAAGAGGCTTGAGTTGGCTTTGGGTGTTTTGAGCTAGAGAGACTTCTTGTAGTGGGAACTGTCTTGACTTAAATTGGAAGGGAATTCTGTTGCCTACCACACTGTAGAACCTTCTGGTCATGTTTCGTCCCCTGTGTTTAGCAAGTGCAAGGGTGTGTGGGCAGTCTGCTTGACTTGCAGCTTCATTGGGAATTCAGCTTCAGCTCTGGTTTGGCTTTGTAGTTTTATTTCTTTTCAACATAATCAGATGAGTACTTGAAGTGGGAGAAGAGTAATTTTATCCTCAGATACCTTCATTTGGACTTCTCCCTAATACTTGGGGTTGGTTGGTTTGTTTCAACTGAAGAGTCTTTCTAATCTGCATGTGTTGCTGTTTGCCTGGTAGACAGATCATTAATCATAATGGTGATGCACTCTCAGCGTGGTGCTGATAAGTTTGGGAGGCTAGCCAAATGTCTGAAGCAGGCAGAGATTTATTTCCTTTACCCCTGCAGTGCTGAGATCCTAGTGCAACTGAAATCTGGGGAGCCATCAGAATGATCTAATGTGCTGAAACACAGGATTTTTGGAGCAGTGCTGTCAACTCTAACACTGCCTCTTAGGATCATGAGCAGGATTTTAATCTGGAGTCTGTTATGTTGTTATGTCCTCAGCCCTGAAGACTATATAGACACCAAGTCCCCAGTGCCTCCAGACCTGCAGCAGCCAGACTGTACAAAAGTTCTAGATCTTCCATACAGCATTCATGCTTTTCAGCACTTAAGGGTAAGCAAGCAAATGCAAGGATGGGGTTTTTCGCTGGCAGCAAGGAGGAAGAGGAAATCCTTGCTGGCAGTTCTCAGTCAGGGTTGCAAGGTCTTTGGGATCAGAACACGTTTTATGAGTAAAATGGCAGCTTTCCCTGGCAATGCTTCTAACTTGTGAATTGTTCAAGCTGAAACTCTAAGGTGATTCCGGGTCAGAAAACTGTTTGCGGGCTAGTGGGGGACAGCTTCTAGCATCTTTCACCATCTCTTTGGTACCTGAATGCCAAGGCCTAACCCAGAGGGAGAAAGAGTTCTTTACCAGTACACAGTTGATGTGCTTGTGTCTGTTTGCTCTACTTTTGGTTGAAGTGGCAGCAAATAACCTCTATTCCTCTTTCTTTTAGGGTGTCCAAGAGCGATTTAATCTTTCTGCCCCGCTTTTACCTAAAGAAGATCCAATCTTCACATACTTATCAAGGAGGCTGGGAAGAAGCATAGAGGAGATAGGTCATCGTATCTATGATGGGCTAATGAAGGTAGGAAAGTGTCCCCTTGCTCTGGGCAGAAGAGACACAGCTAGGAAGCTCTCACAAGATGAAATATGTCTGCTGCATGTAGTCAGCTCCACTAGTGCTTTGGCATATATCTTTTTGGTTGGAGAACGTTTTCTGCCCGGCAAGCAGAGGTAGGAGAAGGCAAGCCAATAAATAGATCCTTATTGTCATCTTGAATGTGGGATTGTGTGCTCTGGCAAGTCAAATTCATTGCTCTGTCAAGGGTTGTAAGAGCTTTGAAACCAAAATTCAGATCCTTCCAGAACAAAGAAGAAACAACAGTATTGAAATGGGTGTGTTTGTATTAAACACCTGGCAAAACAGAGCAGCTCTTCCTGAACTCTGGCTAGACTGCTGATGCTGACAGTGCTAGCACTTCTCATTTCATCTCCTGGGGAGTTTTTACCTGTCTGCAAGGCCAAGGTTTGGGGTTTATTTTTAACACATTGATGTGCCAGTTCATTCTTCCTGAATGGAAGCTGATGGCAGCTCTGCCAGAGGAAGAGGGAGACTCAGAGCAGGTCTGGTGTTCAGCTTTCCATCCCACAGGAATTAAAGCCCTTTTAGTTTGTGTCTTAGGAGAGGGCATGTGTTTCTCTTCTTGGCAGAACTCTTCTTCCTGGGTCCTCTATAATATGGCTTCTTTCTACTGGAGAATAAAGAATGAGCCATACCAAGTAGTAGAATGTGCCATGCGTGCCCTTCACTTCTCTTCAAGGTAAGAATTGCTGCTGAAGAGTTCTTTTCAGCTTGCTCTCCTAGTTACCCTAATATAGGAAACGGGTGTCAGTTCCTAAGCCTGTATCCTAAGGAATAATCCATGTTGCTTGTTCTTAGTCTTTATGTGCTGTGTCACAGAGTCATGAAGGTTGGAAGAGACCTCTAAACTCATCAAGTCCTACCATACCTATCACTGCCATGCCACTAAACCATGGCCCTAAGGAGAGCAGCTCAATGTTTCTCCAGGGATGGTGACTCCAGCACCTCCCTGGGCAGCCTGGACCAAGACTTAACAATCCTTTCAGGGAAGAAATTCCTCCTGACATCCAATCTAAACCTCCCCTGCTGCAACTTGAAGCCATTTCCTCTCATCCTCTCACTGTTAACCCTGGAGAAGAGACCTACCCCCAGCTTACTCCAGCCTCCTTTCAGGGGGTTGTAGAGAGAGCTACGGTCTCCCCTGAGCCTCCCCTTCTCCACACTAACCAACCCCAGTGCCCTCAGCTGCTCCTCAGCAGACCTGTGCTCCAGAGCCCTCCCTAGCCTCCTTGCTCTTCTCTGGATACACACCAATGTCTCTGGGTCCTTCTGGGACTGAGGAGCCCAAAACTACTCTAGTTGTGGCCTCCCCAGTGCTGAGGACAGGAGGATGATCATTCCTCTGCTCCTGCTGCTCACACTATTTCTGGTCCAGCCTAAGGTGCTGTTAGCTTTCTTGGCCACCTGGGCACTCTGCTGGCTCATGGTCAGTCAACTATCAACCAGCACCCCCAGGTCCTTCTCTGCCAGGCACCAATCCAGCCACTCTGCCCCAAGCTTGTAGTGTTGCATCTATATAGTTTAGACATTTGTCTATCAAATGACATGAGAGTGATGAATGAATGATTCTTGCACAGTCTGACCTTCTTCTAAATGTCTGCTTTTTCTTTTCTTCTTTTAGGCAAAATAAAGACATTGCCCTGGTCAATTTGGCCAATATCCTGCACAGGGCTCACTTCTCTGCAGATGCAGCTATTGTGGTCCATGCAGCTCTGGATTACAGTGACTTTTTTACCAGCTATTACACTTTGGGAAACATCTACGCAGTAAATACTATCTTTGTTTGCCAAGACTTGTAGAAAATCAGATGTTATTTCATCTTTGTGGCTTTACTTACAAGGCTTTAGTCTTTGACAACATGTCTCATGTTCCGTGTGCATTTCACACTTTGTGTTTAAGGCTCTGTCAAGAGATCTTCATCCCAAAGTCTTATCTGCCCTTGGAAATAAATCCCAGGGAATTTCTGCTGCCTTTCTTGAGCAGATATAGTGGCTAGAGTTTCAAAACTGCTCATTACCACCAAATAGAACTGGAAGATTTTGTTATTAACTCTTACTGAACAATGGCTAATTCATTCTCTCTCTTGCTCATTCTCCAGATGCTTGGAGAGTACAACCACTCAGTGCTGTGTTATGATCATGCTCTACAGGCCAAACCAGGGTTTGAACAAGCTATAAAAAGGAAACATGCTGTCCTGTGTCAGCAAAAACTGGAGCAGAAGTTGGAAGCCCAGCACAGGTAAGTAAAGCAGCATCCTAGTGGCCATTCATACAATCTTCCTTGAATCATTCTGCTGCAGCAGTGATTTCAAATAGAATCATGATGTGACTATGCACTGCATTTATTCATAAGAATACTTAGAGAAACTGGAAGGCTCAAGTGTGCACCAGAATAGGAAAAGCATGCCAAAGAAATCTTTTCTGCTGTTGCCTTTTCAAGATCACTTCAGCGAACATTAAATGAATTGAAGGAGTATCAGAAGCAGCATGACCATTACCTCAGGCAGCAAGATATTCTAGACAAGTACAAGCTCATCCAGGAGGAACAAATCTTGAGGAACATCATTCATGAGACACAGATGGCAAAAGAAGCTCAATTAGGTACAGCTTTTGAGAGTTCATGCTCATTATAGCAATGTAGGATTGCACACGTGCTGATGGATGTCAGGACATAACTTCTTGAGATGTGAAGATGGTCCTGAGGGACAGTTGTGTTTTGGCTTGTTAAAACAAGGGATTGCAAGATGTTCTTGAACAGGCTTCACAGAATGTTAGGGGTTGGAAGGGACCTCTGGAGATCATCTAGTCCAACCTCCCTGCCAGAGCAGGAGAATCCAGAGCAGGTTGTACAGGATGGGGTCTAATTGGGTTTGGAATAGCTCCAGAGATGGAGACTCCAGCACCTCCCTGGGTAGCCTGGGCCACTGCTCCACCATCATCAGAGGAAAAAAGTTCCTCTTCTTGTTCAGATGGAACTTGCTGGGTGCTAGTTTGTGCCCATTGCCTCGAGTCCTGTCACTAGGTACCACAGAACAAAGCCTGGCCCCATCCTCCTGACTCCCAGCCTTTAAGGATTGCTAAGTATTGGTAAGATCTCCCCTCAGGCTGCTCTTCTCCAGGATAACCAGCCCCAGCTCCCTCAGCCTCTCCCCGTAAGAGGGGTGCACAGTCCCCTCATCATTTTAGTGTCCATTCTCTGTTCCCTTTCCAGAAGTTCCCTGTCTCTCTTAACCAGGGGAGCCCAGAACTGAACACACTACTCCAGCTGTGGCCTCCGCAGGGCAGAGTAGAGGAGGAGGAGAACCTTCTTGGCCCTGCTGGCCACACTCTTCTTTCTGCACCCCAGGATGCTATTAGCCTTTTTGGCCCCAAAGGCACATTGCTGGCCACCCAGACACCCAAGGCTTGTTCCACTGAGCTGCCTCTAACCTGCACTGCTCCATGGGGTTATTCCTCCTCAGGTGCATCACCCTACACTTGCCCTGGTTGCACTTGGATCAGGTTTTCTCCTCAAGTCTTTTGCAAGGCCGATGAACTCAATCCAAAGGCTTGAGTAAACTGAGGGTGCAGTGGCTGGCTGGCTCCAGAGCTCCCAGAGCTGGTGGTGAAGGCATCGTGTTGTGTTCTGCAGGGAACCACCAGATGTGCCACCTGGGCCAGCAGCAGCACAGCCTGCAGTGCCAGTGGGACCAGCCTGTGCGCTACCACCGCGGGGACATCTTCGAGAGTGTGGAGCATGTGCAGGTTTGTCTGCCACCTCAGGCCAGGCTTTACTAGGAATCCTCCCTTGAGCAACTCCAGCTTTCTATTCCATAAACATAGTCCCTTTCAGGCATGTTAGGAGCATGACACCTTGCATTTTGCTGTTTAGTTCCCTTCAGAGAGGACAGGAAAAAGCATTAGGCAGCTTGTGTTAATGAAGAGAGAAAGATGTTCTAGGGAGTTTGTTTTCTACTGTCTGTGTGGTATATGGGACAAGTTTTATTCTTTAGTAGTCAGAATATTCCAACACAGCAGCTTAAAAATGTCCTTCAAATAATATTGCAATCAATCACTTCTCTCTACAGCCTTCAAATGGTTCATAGTTTCTTTTATCACAGCTTTTATGCACTCCTGCCACATGAATAGTACTTGTCCCTGCTGTGAGTTGATTAAAAGGTTTAAAGTTCATGTCATCAGTGAGGCTTTTAACTCAATAAATAGTGTGTGTGTGGAAAATAATGTGCAGATCTCTTTACTTTATGTAATACTCTTTTTCTGTTGTTTCTAGTTTGGTGAAGATTCTTCAACTTCTAGGATGACATCTGTCAATTTGGATCTTCATGCCAACCGAAGTGACCAAAGCCAGTCTTTGCAGTCTTCCCCTGTTCCTCATTCCATTGTTTCAGTCTGGAGTGTAGAATCAAACAGAGTGAGTGAAGAGGAGAAGCTTTACCCTTTCCAAGAGGAGTTGTGAGAAGTGAAGCTTTGTCCTTGTTTATGCATCTGGGTGACAGTTTTGATGTGTGTCAGCACTGGAGAATGTCACTTTGTGATTTTCTTCACCTAGAAACATCTCTGTAGTTTCTCTGCACCAGTTTTCTGTCCTTTGAGACTCTTACTAGAGCACAGAGGGAGTTGGTTTTGGCTCCTTTTGCAAATAGAGTAGTGAAGATAGAAAACAGAACTGCTCACATGTCAGAAAAGATGGGAAAAAAAGAGTTTTTAAAGATCTCTGCTCTCTTTTTCTCCTCCAGGCTATTCCTTACATTCTTATTAGCTTGTTAATTAGGCTATTAAAAATGTTTAGAGTATGAAAAATGCTGAGAAAATGATCTAAACTAGTTCTTTTCTACCTCAGGACAAACAGCATCTTCTCTGGCCTCAGCGAGCAGAGTGCATGGAATCATTCCCCACAATTCCTGAGCCAGAAGAATTGCCAACTTACTTCCTGCCTCCAGAAAATAGGGGATTCAGGTAAGTGTTGACCTGTCCAAATTGCCTTGATGAATGTTCACACCCTTGTAGGAGAAGGTGAATACCTGGAAGGTCTGCAGTAGTACTGAAAGAGTGAGGATTTGAGCACAAATCTGAATGTTTTGTAGGGCACATTAGAAAAAGAATAAAAAGCCAAGAGAGAGGGAATGAGGCGAGCATCTAATAATGACAAGTAACTGTTGTACATTGCGTATATGGAATGGTCAGTAACATGGGTTAGAGGATAAAATACCTGTGTCTGTTGCCAGAGCTGCCTTCCAGAGATAATGCAATTTCATCATCTCCTACTCACTCCACATTGTAATAGCAATAGTAAAAAAGCTTTTCTTCTCCTAGTTGGTCCAGTTCTAGTATTGAGCATGTGATAAAGCAAAGGTTCCTAGACACAAATGTCCTGGCAGCCTCCAGGATGAGGTTTGCCAGTGATGCAGAGCTGATTCTGCTGTTTCCAGAGCAGTGACACACAGCACATGGAATTCATAGGTCTTGGTTCTCCTTATTGCTAGAGTCCACCCACTCCTGAGGAGTCCAAGAGAAGATGCTGTGGAGCATGGAGAAAGCCAGGCACCAGACTGCTCTTCTATCACTGATGCTCGTAGCAATGAATCCCTCACCATGCTGCTGCAGGAGCTGGGCACTAATCTAGACTGGAAACTCAGGATGCCAGATGAGCATGCTAGACAAGTAAGAGACATTTTCTCAGGGCTCATCTTCTGTTTTTCAGTTCTCTTCTTAACTGCCTTAAAATTTTCCCTCAGAACATGACAAGATTGTGATATTGAGAAGGTTGCTTGATGTCCCAAGCAAAGCAGTGCCTCCAAAAAGGGGGAGCAAGTGCTTTCTAACAGGGCTGGAGAAAGGAAGAAGTGTTACTCAGCAGAAAACTTGTTGTCTGCCTTCTTCCAAACACTGACCGAAAGCTCACAGACCAGGGCATTTAATTGACTGTTTGAAATGAGTTTTATTCTAACAGTCACTTGACATGATTCGTCTTCTTGGGGTCTCCAGTAACTACTGGTGGTGATGGGTATGGTTGGACTTGATGATCTTAGAGGTCTCTTCCAACCTTAGTGATTCTACCAAGTTGGTAGTTTGAGGCCGAGATGCTTCTGCTTTCTGGAGATTGGCTGCTTTAAGCATTCTATGTTCACATCATCTATTTAGAAAAACTTTTTTCCCCCCTCCCCTTTACTCAAGGGAAGTGAATGGCCCATGTAGAGATAGACTGTAAGATGGACTCAGTTGCTTAAAAGCAAGAGAAGCTCACTGCAAATGTTTGTTGTGCAGGTTTTGCGCGCTCGTCTCAACAATCAAACGCTCACACAGGGGCAGCTAGGAGCTCTTCTAGAGGATGCCATCCAAAAGGTATGTCCAAAACTCTAGCATCAGCTGAAGGTTGAGTTCTTACTTGAGGCTTGTTGCTGTCCTGAGAAGTCAGGCAGTGATGTGCAAGAAATAAGCAGATTTGCTGCGTGTAACTGAGATGAAGCTAACTTCAAAATCCCTATTTACAAGGAAAGCACCAAGACATCGAGAAGCATCCATTTCCTTCAGCTTAGTGTGGACTTGGAGAGGAGTAGAATGCAGCAGTAGCTGCTCCTAACTTGCAGTTCAGGCTGTAAATCACATCCATTGGAGGAGAGCAGATTGGATCCTCTGCTAGCAGTCCCGGCAAGGGCTAATTTGTAACTAGTAAACAAAGTAGCAGGCAAGGGGAGGTTGGTTTGTTCCTTGCAGAAGAGCAGGCAGCTCTCTCTTCCTGAGGCACCTCTTTGTGGCTGTTCTGATCCATTTCTCTGCCCCTCCTTGCAGCCAGCAGATCCTGTGTGGCTTGTGCTGAATGAAGCTGGCTTGTACTGGCGTGCAGCTGGCAATGGCACCTTTGCCATCACCTGCTTGCAAAAAGCATATCATTTGGCTCCCCAGGAGGATCAGGACATCCCTCTGGTCAACCTTGCTAACCTCTTAATTCATTCTGGTCTCCATTTGGATGCCAGCAGGCTCCTGCTGAAGGCTTTGGCCATCAACACCTCTGAGGTAAGCTGCTGGGGTTTATTCAGTAGTGAATGTCTCTTTGCTTCTTTGTTTGCTGAATGTTCCTTACTTGTGTTTGCTTACCTGTGCATGCAGTTCAAGTGCCAGCTTTGGATTTGCAACAAGATGGGAATTTTCATGGAATAATGGTTGCTGAGAATAGAAACCTCTAGAGCAGCTCTTCTGAAAGAGAGGACAGACTTTCTGCCTCCCTGTATTATCAGCCGTGACTCCAAGGAATCTAATCCTGGTGGTTTGGCAGTGCTCTAATCCAAAACAGAGATCCATAATGCTGTCAGCATTGTATCTTGATTTTTTTTTTTAAGCCCATAAAGTAGCACTTAATTCACCAAGGTCTTTGGCTGTACACACACCTTCCTGACTTGTCTTTTGTACTGTTTTATTAAGCTTTCTCAATGTGGCCATAGTTAGAAAAGAATTGCAGCCCATTCGAGGAGCAGGGAACAGTGCAAAAACGAACTGTAGAAAGAACAACACTTGAAGAATGGTGTTTAATAATACAAGCTAAGAGGAGGGGGGAAAAATCTGAAGCTCCTGATCAGGCTCCACATTTTCAGGTAATGAATGTGCAATGATTTCAGTGGAAGGAAAAAAATGACTGCTGGGTTAGAATATTACAGTCATTATTCTAGCATGATGCTGTTAATTGCAGCAAATTACTTTGCATAAGTGAAAGACTTTTCAGTTAACAAACCAAATGTAATGCTTTGCTCTGGGCCTGTGTTCAAGTGCTAATTAAATGCTACCCAGTGAAGAAGTTGTGTATAATTTGTACTTTAAAACAACAACAAAAAAAACACCCACCACCATACTTTAGGGACAGGAGCCAAAAGCAGTGGAAAAAAGCTAGTGTGATATTGGTGTTTTCAGTAACCTAGTTCAAGTTGCAGCAGGGGAGGTTTAGATTGGATATAAGGATGAATTTCTTCCCTGAAAGGGTTAAGTCTTGGCCCAGGGAGGTGTTGGAGTCACCATCCCTGGAGGGGTTTAAGAGACATTGAGCTGCTCTCCTTAGGGCCATAGGTTAGTGGCATGGCAGTGATAGGAATGGTTGGACTTGGTGAGCTTAGAGATCTCTGTGATGGGTTCTAAGTAAGTATTTCATGCTCCCTTTCAGCTTGTGTGTATTTAACAGCTGTTTTTCATGGTAGGAAGGTGGAATCCTGAGAGCAACCTAATGTCAAAGCAGCTTTCATGTAGCACCAGTGCATCAAGCTGTTAGTTCTCCCTTCCAAGGCTAGTTTATCCCTCTGTAAGAAGTTTTCTCAAGCCTTTCCAAGCCAGGTTTTGGAGGGTATGGATTGACAGGTTTGGTTCTTTTTCCTAGCTGGCTTCAATTTTCACCAGCAAACCTACTTATTCTGGGGTATGTTGCTTTTCTCTTGGCAGCCCCTCACTTTTTTGAGCCTAGGAAACAGCTACCTGGCTCTGAACAACCTGAGTGGAGCCCTGCAGGCTTTCAGACAGGCCCTGGCTTTGAGCAGCAAGTGCTTGGAGTGTGAGAGCAGCCTGAAGATGATTCGCTGTCTGCAGTTCTACCCGTTCCTCTACAACATCACCTCTGCTGCCTGCACTGGTAAGCAACTGATCACACATGGACCACAAGTGTCTGTTTGCCTTGCCTCTTCCACCTGAAAGGCAGGATTACTCTGCTTTTCCTTCCTCTCCAAGGACCTTCCCTTTTGCTTTATTGTGTGTTCTCCCTGCAAGGACCAAGGTTGAGGCATTGCTTGTAATGGAGAAACAGTTCAGTTTGAATTCCTGTCCTTTCAGTGTGTTTAGGATTTTGGATGTCATTTTCTGGTGTTCAGTCCTGACAGGAGAGACTATATTGTGTCAGCATCATCGTGCTTGGATGGGATCTGTGGTCAGTGCTCTGAAGAATGGTTTGAACCCAGTGTCTCTATTCTATTGTCCTTAGTGGCTCCTTGTATTGAAAAGCCAATAATAGCTTTTGGAGAGAGATTGTTTCATTTCAGTGCATTCCATTGAATCTTTGGAGTAGTTTGTACTTGCATGTAGCTAATATGCTGCTCATGAGCAGTCAGTGAATACCTTTGGTAATCCCTTTTCTTTCACATTGCTACTGAGGTAGCTTTCCATCTACTTTTTCCTTGGCTAGAGGCCATCCTAGCTCCTGGGACAATATGGAGGTGGAGTTGCAGGATGATGCCATGAGAATGACACTCTCTTTTATAGCCTTCACTGTTTTCCTTCTGGGAGCACATCAGTTGTGCAGAGAAAGGACTACTCTTTCACTAAATGTAGTGTAGCAAGTGGTAGCATCTGGTTCAAGTCACCAGGTTCAAGTTGTTCCTCTCACACCTTCATGCTAGCTGCCCTGTTCATCAGAAGGACTTGGTTGTCTTCCAACCCAACTGCTCCTCTGAGCATGTATTTGGTATGGGCAGCTGGCTGGTTGGTTTGTGAACCTTACTGATGGCTTAGTTGTGGCATGGCTAACAGCAGTGCTTTCCTGATATGCTTTCAGTATGCTTTCAGTGCCCTCTGGTGGCACACGGACTCCCAAGTCTTGCTTTATTTCAGCTGCTTCCTCTTAGAAATGCACCAAGAGGAAGAGGGATTTGATCTTTTAAGTGTATGGCTTGCCCTTTGTCCCCCAGCAGCATTGAAGCTCTTACAGAGTTAATGAGCTTAGACCTTTAAGCAAATTGAGGAGAGGCTGACCTGGAAGGAGAGGCTCAGCTTGAAACTCTTAAGTAAGCTTACAGATAGATTAAATAACTTGCTTAAGTCAACATCCCAGTTGAAGCCTCTGCCTTGAACTTGAGAGCTGCAATGGCTTAGGTTTGTTTTCTCCCCTCCATGTTTTGTTTATTTTTTATATGTCACAAGGAGAGTTTATGTGTCTGCTCTTCCACAATGGGGAGGTAGTTCTCTGCCTTAACACCAACAAGAAATGTGGTTATGTATTGTTGGCATTTGTGTGGTGAAAGATTTAATCAGAACTGCTGTAATGAGACAGATAATAATACCAATTGAGAGGCATTTTTTGGCCACAAATCAGATTTAAACACTGTTTCCCTAGAAGTAAGCACAGGGTGTTTTTTTACTATATAATCTTCTTAATTGAAAACCAGTTGTTGGAATAAACAATAGAAAAGAAAGCACTTGTGTATGGTTCATGTTGTGTGCTGGTTCCATAGCACACTCTGGTGGTTCCTGAGGTGTGAGCACAGCTGGGCTGCCTGAGTCTGCAGCAAGGCTTCACACAACTCTCTGCTTCACCATTGTTTCCAAGTAGGAGTTTTCTTGAGGCAGTATGGAGTACAATTAAGAACAGATACTCATTATCCTTTTAGAGCTGGATGAAGCCTTGGACATCATCATTTGTGCTTCCTCCTATTTCTCCTTCCTCACTCCAGATTTCAATACTCTAGGTGCTGCTTTCCATGAGCTTTCACCTTAGGAGTTTGGAATCACCTGATTCCTACTAGATGAGCTTGAAGGTCCCTTCCAACCCTGACAATTCCATGATAACTTCCCCCCCCCCCCCCCTTTTTCCTTCCAATTTCTAGATTAACCTGGCACAATCAGCCTCTTTGTGTTACTTTCATCAAGTAAATCAAGGCCCAGCTGCTTCTTTAGTGTCCTCTCTAGAGCATCTTTGTGTAGTACCCAGGTCTCCTGGTAGGCACAGCAGCCCAGACTCTGATCCACCTTGCTCTGAGCTTTGTGCCTTGCAGTGAGTCTCGGTGCCACCAGCTCCATGAGGAGGTCAGCATAGCCCTTGAACTTGCATTGGTTTTTCAGCCAGGGTTGTGTTTTTTCTCTCTCCTGCCACGTCAGCCATCTGAAAGCAGCAGGAGGAGAAAATGAGGCCACTCAGGTTTCTATCTATAGCAGCTCTCAGATCCCAAGGAAGCCAGTGCTCTCCTCCAGCCTGCTTCTAGCTGACACTCTTTGTAAATGAACAGCAGCACAGTTGGTCTTAAGTACAATTTTAAGTGCCATTATGGGTATTTTTATTCTTCTGCTTGCTCTTACCAGCTTCTTTTCTTTTTGGCCTTTTGTTTAATTTCTATTAAAGAGTTGACTGTTTTTCAGCCCTTTTGCTTTTTTCCCTCTACGCTAATGATGAGTTGACCTGCAGGAAAGGGAATGGTGGTCATCCCATTAGTGAGAAGGAGCTGACTTGCATAAGAATTAGGCAGGGTGACTAGTTTCAGCTTGAGGGTTCGGGACACACCATTTAAACATGAGACTCTCCATCTATTTCAGTGATTTATATGGGGTTTTTTTAATGAAGAAAGGACTCACTGATCTGCTTGGTTATTCGCATTCTTCCTGTGTTCTGCTACTGGTTGGAAAAGGAGGATGCTTTCTGTATGCATGGAGCAAGACAATTTGCATTCCTGAGGGGAGACTGGGGAACAAAACTGAGAAGCTTGCTTGTCATTTAAGTTTTCTTTGGTTTGCTGTCTGCTTCTGTTTGCCCCTGTGTGCTCTTTTCCCTCCCCAATGACTGAAATGAGGGAGCAGCAGCATTGTACAAGGAGAAGGTTTTTCTTCTGTTGTGGTGATGGGTAGGTACCCCAGTCCAGGTCTGCATCCCATGGCTCTCCAGTGGAGTTCAGGGTTCTATTTAATGGAAGCTGAGCTTACAGGATTAACAATGTGAATTGGTGCAGCATCACTCAGTAGATGTCTTGGGAAAGCTCCTTGCAGTGGCTACCAGGACACAGTCATTTCCTAGCAGCTGGGCAACCTTCCTTCAGCAGAGAGTTGAGTTTGCTTTCAGGAGTAGTTCCCAATGTGTGCCTAAGAAGAGTGTTTCCTGTGATCTGCTTTGTCAAGAGGCAGGTCAGCTTGTTAAATCACTGGAGGAAGTTTCTGATAGCTACTAGAAAACTAGAAGCCTGTAGCTTCTGCACTCCCATCCAGGAAGAGTGATCTTACATGGGGTATGGGTAAACTGCTTCTCTCTTTCAGGCCACTGTCAGGAGAAGAATCCTGATGGCAGTCATGACAAGGAGAAATACTTTGATGCCCACCATGAGTCAGCTACAGGAGAGACAGAAGGACACTCTGAGGGAGGTACAGAAGATCCAGAAGCCCTTCCTCAGAGTTCAGCACGGGCTCCCTCCTTCTTGAGACTGGAAAGTAAGTCAGCCTTACAAAACCAGTTCCTGCAAGTGAATCAGTTTCTAGATGTTACAGAAGAGCTGTCTCCCTTCCTCCAAGAAGCTCTGCTTTCCCCTTTCTCTCTGTAAAGGGACAAGAAACCCTTAAAATCCTTAAAAAGGATGAAAGGAGTCTAGAAGTTGTTCATTTCTGAAGCAACAACTGGTGCTTCTGTGCGCTGTGGGGAAGTGTGCAGTGAGGAGTTGGTGATAACTTGGTTTGAGAGGTAGAACAATGAGGTCAGAGCAGAAAGGTTCTTGTTCTGTGCTCTGTGCAAGGAAGAGAACTGTTGAGCATTTGATGATCTTGCCTCTTAGATGCAGTTACTGCAGAAAGCAACGACTCAGAAGGAGTGGAGGGCCTAGAAGATGATCAGATGTCTGAAGAGATGCTGGCTTTGGTGGATGAGTTTGAACACTCCTGGCCTCAGGAGGCTTTTGAAGGAGCCCTGGAAGTCAAAGGGCATCGGCTGGACTTGCAGGGAATCCGTGTCTTGAAGAAGGGAGCTCAGGATGCCCTGGCTAGCTCCTGTTTTGGGGACTGTGGGGATGATGATGAAGCTGAATGGGTGAGTTTGGAGCAGTTTACTCCAGGCTTAGCCCAACTTACTGTTGTGGAGAGAGGGTTTGGTACTGGATGCCTTCCAACTTCTCATTCACAGTTACAAAGGAGAATAGTTTCTAACCAAAAGTTGTAGTTAGCATGAAAACAATCAAGTCCCTGCTGTCATCATGTTGTGAACAAAAGGAGTAATGAAAAGCTACGTCTAGCACCTCAATTGGTTTTCTTTTCTGTTAGAGGGGGAAGCTGTATACTTTCCATGTTTACATGGTGTGCTGCAGTCTAAATGAGAATAGGTTGAGATGGGAAGGGAGAGAAAGATCTCATCTGTAACATCTTTGGGCTATACCAAGTAGTGAGCTGCTAACATCATGGTTTCTTCCTCTTAACCTTGCCAACACTGTGCTGTTGCTAGATCACTTTCCAGGTCAAACGTTTAAAGAAACCCAAAACTGAAAGCTTGGATCTCCAGGAGCCAGCTGGGAGGAATGGGGAAGAAGGGACTCATGGAGAGAATGAGCACTTGTACCAAACTGCCCTGGAAATCAGTGGACCAAAGATACCTTCTCCTGGACCAATAGGTAAGCTGCTACTTCTACAGAAAGCAAGTAGTTTGGCAGCTTTTATATTACTCTGCTTGGTTTCCTTTGCAGCTTTGATATTACGCTGTGTTGTAACAGAATCCTAGCATTGTCAGGGTTGGCAGGGACCTTCCAGCTCCTCTAGTCCCAATCCCCTGCCATGGGCAGGGACACCTCCCACTAGAGCAGCTTGCTCCCAGCCCCAGCCAGCCTGGCCTGCAACACTGCCAGGGATGAATGGGGCTGCCACCACCTCTCTGGCCAACCTGGGCCAGTGTCTCACCACCCTCATGGGGAACAACTTCTGCCTAACATCCAACCTAAATCTCCCGTCCTCAAGCTTGAATCCATTCCCTCTAGTCCTAGCACTGCCTGACATCCTAAAAAGTCCTCCCCAGCCCTCTTGTAGCCCCTGGAAGGCCACAAGAAGGTCTTCTGGGAGCCTTTTCTTCTCCAGACTGAATAACCCCAACTGTAATAATTATCTGTTGCCATAAAGGTGCATCTCAAGGACTAGGTAGTGAAATGCACCTTCTAGGTGAGCACATGGAAAAATTGGATGTCTTTTCCATCTGTACCACCTTCAGGAACTGCAGCATAACTTTATCAACCACATGACAACTTTCTGGTTCATTCCCAGAGCTTCTGGGAATGAAGTGGTAAGAGTAGATGAGATGAAAACAGAGTGATAGATATGGTTGGACTGGATGAGCTTAGAGGTCACTTCCAACCTTCCTGATCCTGTGATTATTTTGCAAGTATATGGTGAAACATTTGCCTTTACTTCGGGTGGGAAATAAGATTTGCATCCAAATGGGCCACATTTGAGATAATTAGGAGTAAATACTGAACTCCTGCCTTTGTAGCTGGTGTGACAGACTTGGCACATGGTTAACTTGGATTCCCACTGTGCACACTTACGGCTACAAGGAATTTGTCTTGCAGTCCAAAAGGTTTGGATGCTTCTGGTCTAAGAAGAAAAGTTTTCCTGCTGGTGAACACAAGCTGAATTCCTAGTGCAGTATCCAGGTGAAGATTTCAGTAGGCTTTGGGTTCCCCTGTGAAGTTCAGGTTCTTGTTTCTCCCAGTGATCTGTTAATAGAAAGCAAGTTATTGATGCTTTCCCTTCCTCAGTTAACTTCTGTGCAGAAAGGGAGGGCTGAACAGTAATTGCTTAATAGTTTCAGCACTGTTGCTACCTTGAGTGTAAGACTGCAGTAGAAGCCACTGTGTGTCTTAGTAGTCATTGAAAAGAACCAGCAGGGTTTTTCACCTGGGATTGTCAGCAAAGGGAGCAGTCACCTTTTGACTAGTTGCTCCTGTAGCTGTGGGACAGAAGTGATGCCTAGCTTAGGAACTTTCTGTAGGGACATGGAAGGAGAGGCAAGAGCTCTTAATGTGTAGCTGTTGAGAAAGTGTCATGGCACAGGTTTTCAGACTCTACCTCCTCCCTCATCTGTCTTGCTTAGGATGCAGTTCTGCCTTTGGATCCCCAAAGTCCATTCAGTCCACTTCAGGCTCAGGAATGCTCTTATCTAAACCTGCTTGCAGGAGTGTGCCTTCTGGAACATAGGGAATGTATCCACTGGCAGGAAGGATTGGGTCAGTCATTCTGCTGCCCTAGAATGTCTTTCTGCTTGCAGGCAGTTTATCACAGAATGGTAGGGGTTGGAAGGGACCTAGAAAAATCATCTAGTCCAACCCCCCTGGCCAGAGCATGATCACCCAGACAAGGTCACACAGGAATGTGTCCAGGCAGCTCTTGAATGTCTCCAGAGAAGGAGACTCCACAGCCCTCCTGGACAGCCTGTTCCAGTGCTGTCACCCTTACTGTAAAGAAGTTTCTCCTTGTGTTAATACTAAATCTCCTGTGGTCCAACTTGCTCCCATTCCCTCTTGTCCTGACATTGGGACGAGCCTGGTTCTCTCCTCCTGACACTCACCCTTAACATATTTGTAGACATTAATGAGGTCCTCTCTCAGTCTCCTCTTCTCCAGGCTGAAGAGACCCAGCTCTCTCAGCCTGTCCTCATAGGGCAGATGCTCCACTCCTTTAATGATCTTGCTGGCCCTGTGCTGGACTCTCTCNTCCAGTTAGACTCTACTTCACCAACCACAACTCTCTGGGCTCTGTCCTTCACGCAGTTCCCAATCCATCTCACAGCGCAGTCTCCCAATCCATACTTCCAAAGTTTTGAGTGCTCCTTTCTCCTCTGTGTGCAGGGCAGAGGCGTGACTACCGCAGCCTGGGCTGGCCAAGCCCTGACGAGTGCCTGAAGCTGCGCAGGGTGGAGCTCACCACTGTGGCCAGCACCTGGCTGGCTGTTTCTGCTAAGAACATTGAGTAAGTAGCTTGCAGCTGACCCTTCAACAAGTCACTCCCACCAAGCAAGACAGGTCACGAGCCTGCAGCATGCCTCAGGGGGAAGAAATGAGCATCTTGATTGTTATTTCATTATCTTGAAGTATTCTTTTAGCAAGAGCTGCAAGGATATCAAAGAAGTTGTAAAACATGAGGTGGTATTTCATCAGTAGATTTGCAAACGAAAGTGCAGACAGAAGATCCAGTTTCTCTTGCTTCTTGAGCTGCTAAAATGAGATTCTGCCAGTTTACACTTACTAGAGAACTTTGTAGCGATTCTTCTGGTTTGTTCTTTTTTCCTTCTGACTGATTTAACTTGGTTTATCACCTTTGCAGCATTACAGAACACATTGATTTTGCCACACAGCTGCAAGAACCAGCCATGGAGCCTCTTTGTAACCCAAATCTGCCAGCCAGCATGCATACTTTGGACCACCTGCAAGGTGTCTCCAGTCGGGCCAGCTTACATTACACTGGAGAAAGTCAGCTGAAAGAGGTATGCCAGAGCTGAAGGTTGTTAAACCATACCATGGCACGTTCCAGGTGCATTTAACTTGCTGCTCTTCTTCCACAGGTGCTCCAGAATCTTGGCAAAGATCAGTACTCACCACAGTCACTAGAACAAGTTGGCACTCGAATAGCCAAAGCTTTGGAAAAGGTATGTGTACATGAGTCAAAAGAGAAGTCTGAGCTGCCTGCTCCTGACTCCTCTTTCTCTCCCAGAGAAAATCAAGCTTCATGGCTAGGTAAAGGCTGCTGTGGAGCTCAGCTGAGGGCCTGGAGGAGGAGATGATGAGGGATGTAATTTTCTGAGGTAGATTAGGATGCAGAGGTTGTTGGTTGAGGATATCCCAAACTGCTGTAGAAAGAGAGGGCTCAGCCAAAAGAGTTTGGTTGCCCCAGCCTGTTCTGCTGAAAGCCACCTGAGGAGCTTACTGTGCTTTGAAATCAAGCCAACAAGAGCTTTGTCATTGCCAGAAAGTAAAGATGTTAGTCTTATGCTTATGGTGTTTCTTTTCACTTCAGCTGTATAGTAACTTTTCCTCTTAGGTGCTGCAGTTTCCTCTGCAAGCTTTATCTAACTAAGCTGCCAATGTAGTGCTGAGCCCAGAAAGAGAATTCTCAGTAAGGCTTAGTTGTGTTGGAAATGCAATGCAGTTCTTCTGTCTCCCAGCCTCATTCAGTATTCACAAGAGCTAATCAAACCAATCAAGATGGCTACTTATCTAATTGCCTATGTGAGCATAAACAGTCATTTACTGTATCTGAGTCCACAGAATTCCAACACAGAGGATTTTCCTTTCCAACACGTGACATGGGACTCAGCCAGCTAGAGGCACCAAACTTCCTCAGCTAGGCTTGTCAGGCTGCTGCTCTGAGCTGCATCCCAGAGCATCCTCTCTCTTGCCAGTGACTGCAGTGAGCCTGGGACTGTGAGCCAGTGAGCTGGCTTCGTTGTGTGTGCACAGCTCCGTGCAGAGCATCAGGCAGCAGAGTAGAAGATGGTCAAGCTCTTGCGGCTGCTGAAACTGGTGTGGCTAAAACAAAATAGATCAAAAAAACTATTCAAGCTGCTCTAGTTTGCACAAGGGGAGGTTCAGATGAAAGATAAGGAGGAAATTCTTCACTGAAAGAGTTGTGAAGTCTTGGCCTAGAGAGGTGGTGGAGTCACCATCCCTGTAGGGGTTTAAGAAAGAGAGCTGTTACACTTAGGGCCATGGTTCAGTGGCATGGGAGTGAGAGGGATGGTTGGACCTGATGATCGTTGAGGTCTCTTCCAACCTTAGTGATTCTGTGACCCTTTCTTGAGGACATGATGTAGCATTTGGCATTTGTGTTGTGTTTGGCAATCTCACCTGTGTTGTTCGATAAGAAACTTTGCACTGTTTAGTGCTATTTCAATGCCATTTTTAAGCATAGGTTAATAAATCAACTGGAAGATGTTGACATGGGTTTTGTGGTGTTCTCTTTGGCAGAATCAGACCTCCTGGGTCCTGTCTAGCATGGCAGCTCTGTACTGGAGGGTGAAAGGCCAAGGCAAGAAGGCGATCGATTGCTTACGGCAAGCGCTGCACTACGCACCCCATCACATGAAGGTCTGTACCTCTGTCCTCTCTCCTCACAAAGTCACACTTGGCTTGCCCAGGCCTTCTGTGTGGATCAAAGGTCTGTCATGGCTTAGATCTCAGCTGGGTGTAGGGAAGCCTCAAGACTCACCACCTGTTCAGTGTGGCCTGTCCCATCTTGGTCACTGCAATGTCCTGCAGTTCAGTGGCTTTGACACCTCTGTGGGCAATACAGGCTTGAACTTGCCCCTTGTTCTAGGATTTGGAATCTCCCTCAGCCTTTGTCTGGATCAGTCTTCTAACCTAAGATGGGGGGAATGTATCTTCTGGTTGAGCTTGTGAAGAGGGGAGGAGGGGGATATCTAAAGGAAGCACTGTGAATCTCTGCTGGACACTAGTGCCTGACTTCGTGCAGCTGTTTTGGGTTTTACTCCAGAAAGGCAATACTTTGACCATAATCTTCTGGTGAAGCGTTTTGAGGTGACTGAAGTGCTTTGCATCCTTTACCTTGCCCCACAGTATGCTGAGCTCCTTGCTAAGTGAGAAATGGGATCTAGATTCCTCACTCAACCTTGCAGATTTCACTGTGGGACAAGAGTGCAGCACTGCCAAATGTATTCTCCTTTGTGAGTCTTGCTCTTAAATCCTTCTCTGAAATTCAAGACCAAGCAGTTTATGCTCTCAGGATGTTCTCAAGAGGATTTAGCCATTGAGAATAGAAATGCCTCAGCTCAGAAATGCACAGCCTGTGTATCTGTCTCCCATAGTTCTGTCTCTCTGCACTTGTCCTTTAAAACCAAGGTTGGAACCAAGGTCTCATGGAACAAGCTTTTGCTTGTTCTCCTGCTGTTCTATGGAACTGGGAATGGTTCCCCAGGAATGGTGACTTGAAGGGTCAGGCCATGGAGTGGAAACTACAGTTTGGCAAGGTTGTGGTGTAGTAGTGCCCCTTTTCTACAGTGTGATATAATGTTGCTTCGGACTGGCTGACTCTCCAAATCTGTGCCTAGTTTTTATCCTCCGTGCTGAAGCTACCTCCAGAGAGAACTGTGGATCTGCTTTGTAAAGATACAGCTGCAACTTTGAGCTCTGAGAGAGTTAGCACTGAAGGAACAGCTCTTTGGTTTTATCCTCCTCTTTGGGTTTGTGCACCCTTGCTACTTTCTCATGGAAATGAGTTTTCCTGGGGGCTTCTTTTGTGAGTCTGACTTCCAGAATATCTGCTTGGCAGAAGTGAATGACTGACTTATCCCTCAAAGGTACTCATTGCCTTGTAGAAGAAGGCAGGGATCAAATACACATCCAAAAAATGTTGCTTGTCCTGTTGAGGGCACCTAAGGCTTGCTTCTGAGCAACAGGTTTTTTTGTTCTTTGATGGAAAGAACCTCACTGTTGATGGTTTACTCTTCTCTTCCAGGATGTACCACTAATAAGCCTTGCAAACATCTTCCACAATGCAAAACTCTGGAATGATGCCATCATTGTGGCTACCATGGCAGTGGAAATAGCACCACACTTTGTAGTGAACCATTTCACCCTGGCCAATGTCTATGTAGCAATGGTGAGTGTGCTGGCCCCAGCTCTGTCCCCTCTTTGGTACAGTCTATATCTATGTATATCTATCAAAATACTCTTCTCACTAATAGTTTTGGAGGAGCAGCATTCCAGAAGCTGGGGTAGGATTAACAAGAGTGTGTTTTTATTGCTCATTTTATTCTTGTTACTCATTTAGTACTCGAAGGCAAATGTTTTTCTAAGCTGGCTTCAGAATGCTGTCTGCAAGGCTTTGTGAAGACAGCAGCAAACCAGTGATGATTTTAGTGAGCTGCCCATCTAAACACAGGATATTTGTATAATACTGGGAATGTCATGATGAATTGAGTCTCTATCCTGAAGAGCTTTTAGCATAAGAAGTAAAACGCAGTTCAGAGTGGTGATGAACAAACACGAGGCAAGTTTGGTTTCAGTGTCTTCATTGTCAACACCCAAAAGAATTCACAGATTGGACTCAGATGTCTTCATACTTTCTCTGTATTGTAAGATGCAGTTTAGCATTCAGTCTACACTGAAGGTGAGAACACTAGTCAATAATGCTCAGCAGTTATTCAGCTCCCTTCAAGTGGGATATGCAGAATTGGGTTGTTATTAGCCCAAGAAAATGTCAGGGTTATTTTGGGAAAGGGAAAAAAACCTTCCTAAACCACAAACATTGAATCAGTTGCCTGGCAGAGAAGGACCTGGGGGTGCTGGTTGATAGTTGACTGACCATGAGCCAGCAGAGTGCCCAGGTGGCCAAGAAAGCTAACAGCATCCTGGCCTGGATCAGAACTAGTGTGAGCAGCAGGAGCAGAGAAGTGATCATCCTCCTGTCCTCAGCACTGGGGAGGCCACACCTAGGGTCTTGGGGTCAGTTTTGGGCCCCTCAATGCAAGAAAAGGACCCAGAGGCATTGGAGTGTGTCCAGGGAAGGGCAAGGAGGCTAGGGAGGGCTCTGGAGAATAAGTGTGGTGTGGAGCAGCTGAGGGCACTGGGGTTGGCTAGTGTGGAGAACAGGAGGCTCAGGGGAGACCTTAGTTCTCTCTGCAGCTCCCTGACAGGAGGTTGGAGTGAGCTGGGGGTAGGTCTCTACCTACCCCGCTACTCAACTGCTTAGGCCAGGGGAAGCATAGCAGTTGTGTTTCCTTGTTTTTAACCTCTTAACTCTTTGCTATCTTGTCTCTTTGCAGGAGGAGTTTGAGAAGGCAATGAAATGGTATGAGTCCACACTAAAGCTTCAGCCCGAGTTTGCTCCCGCCAAGAACCGCATTCGCACCATCCAGTGCCACCTGCTGCTGAAGAAAGAGCGCCGTGCTCCGTAGGGAGCAGAGCCTCCTCCTGCCTCACACCAGCCTCATGACTCCCTCTTCTGCTTTTCAGTGTGTAACAGAAGTTTGAGGAATCACAGACTTGTTAAAAGAGCTGGGATTTGGATCAAGGGTTTGGTTGTTTGGTTGTTGGTTGGTTTTTTTTCCTCAAATATAGGAGCATCTCTGGAAAATCTATTTCTCACATCTGTGTAAATACTCAAGCAAGAAACTTCCATCAGTCCATCACCACCTCTACTGGGATCCAGGCACTGTTAGTTTTTTTTTTTCCTTAATGCTCAGATTGGCATCAAGCATTGCAAAGAACTTGCTTCATGTCTTAGGATCTAAGTCAGTGGAAATGCAAAGCACACACACACCTACCAAACAGTAAGGGAAAATCAGCAACTCCTGCTTTGTCCAGTCTTGCTCACTCCATACCACATGAGCTGCTTTGCGAGAAGGAGAGGGATTGTAGATGTTGACATCAAACAGTTTGGGAATTGTTTCTTTCTCTTGGGGGATGAGGAGGAGGGAAGAGCAGGACACTAAAGCCAAAGGGAGTTTTAATCCTACATTAAAACAGAAATCACTACACATCCTGCTAAGATGTTTTCTATTTCTCTGTACCCCCATAGCCTTCTGCCTCCCTGAATGATTGACTCATTCTTCTTTCCCTGTCTTTTTAAACATTACCCAACAAGGTGCAAGTTTCTGCTTGCTCTGAGCCATACTTACAGCTGCCGAGGAGGAAGAGGAGGGAGATTTCAAGGGAGCAACAGCAAAGAAGTCAGGTGGAAGATATCCAAATCAGTTCTCTCTTTGGTTGGTGGAGGACATGATTCTCCAGACATCATGGCTGAATCAACAAGGGCACATATTGGAAATAAAAGCAATTGTTTACGAAGGAAACACCTCTTCTGCTCCAGTCTGTGTGTGGTGGGCCATGTGCAGGAGTCTGGCCTTGGGGACCTGTGGCCTTGCCTCAGGAGCAGACAGAGCTGGGAGGCAAGAAAGCCTCTAACCCTCCAGATTAGGTAATGCTTTTCTGTGTCTCCAAGGAACATTTCCTGCCTCCTTTTCTGTGGCAGAAGGGGATAAAGTAAAGTTAACTAAATAAGCTGTAGCCTGCCCTCCAGCTCTCTCTTCAGTAAAGGGGAAAGATGATTCTCTGGAGACAGTGATCTATCCTCTCTGTGGTGGAGTTTGACCAAATGCCCTATCCCTTTCTGGTACCTTTGAGCAACTGCACTTCAGTAGGATCTCTAATAACAAGGCTTAGCAACTCAGTTCATATCAAAAGGCTCTGCTAACTGTATCACCAAAGTAGTCTTAATTGAAGGAAGACATCACCATAGGTAAAATGCTCTCTTTTAACTTACCTTTACAGAGCATGCCCAGAAAGGAAGTGCAAATTGGGGGGGGGAGAACTCGTCTCCACTTGTTTGCAGATCTGTTGTGCTCCTGACATTTAGAAGCTTTTGAGGGCAAGACAATCAGATACTTCATGTTTTTTATTCACTGCTGATGCCATAGTTGTCCTGTCAGAGCTGCACTGTTGCTATACCAAAAAGAACCCCCCAACTATCCTGTTGGCACCAAGGTGGCCTTCTTAGCCTTGTTGGTGTCCTCCTAGATGCTTTGAGGCATTTCCCCTCCTTGCTGTACCTCCCTTCCTCCCACGTGTCGTCTGATGCCTTTGGAGAACATATGGGGGTTTTGGGAGCTGGAAGCATTGCTGTTTATGTCTTTGTATGAGAAACAGTTGTAGTGCCAGCAAATACAAATAGTAGTAACTCAAATTAACAACTCTGTGATGAAGCAGGGAATAGCAAGAACTTCTTAGACTTCATCTCAGCACACAGTGGTACCAGAGGAGTTGCAATGACAGAGTCACAGAGGAACAACTTCAAACGCAGGTGAGCATGAGTTACCTTTGTGGTGTTTAGGCTAGAGGCAATGTCTTCAGGCAGTTGGGACTTGTTGAGGTGTTTTCTTCAGTCTGGTTTCAGGCTGCTCCTTCCATGTTCAGTCCTTCAGAACTGAGTTGGTAGTGACTTGTGCTGTTTGTTTGCATATGACCAGTCAGAAAAGGAGCCTGCCATTAGCTAGCTGAATCCAGGGACAATGCTTTGATTGTCTTTCCCTCCTTTTACTTCTTGCCTTAGCTCTGGGGTTTTTACTTGGTTTCCCCCCCCAGTTGGCAGTTGTGGTTCTTCATCTCCTAGCATGTCAGGTTACTGTGCTTGGGCTTCTCAACATCCAACCCTTCAAGTTAGTGCAAAGAAGAGCCAGATCTTCTAATCTTGTCAGCATGGCACTAGGTAGTTTGAGAGGAGGAGAAGTGTGGCTGAATTCGTAATAATTAGTTTCCAAGTGGGTATTTAGTAGAATGAGCAAGGGCACAGCAGATAAGATGGAAATGAGTTCATCCCTGGGATTCTTTCACTGGGAAGTGCCACCAGCAACCCTTGATTCCCATCTCATACTCTCACTTGCACCCTACTCTTCAGGTCTCCAGCAAGGAGTCATTGGCTCAGGGGGAGCTTTGTTGTTCCCAGGTCCCTCTCTGTGGAACTGCTTTCCAGTAGCTCAGCCCCTAGCCTGTGCTGGTTCATGGGGTTACCCTTTTCTTCTTAACTCCTCCTGGAATCCTCCCTTACTCCCAGCAGAGTGTCATCTTCTTGGGGCTGTGGTGACCAGCTTTAGTCCCCCAGGCACCCCTATTTCTCTGCACCTCACTTCACCCAGCCCAGCCACCTCTGCAAGCACTGCTGCCAGCTCTGAGGCACCAGAGGAGACCGAAGATGGGGCTTAGGAAAGAAACCAGGCAGTGGCAGCTGTCAGCCTCCAAGTGCTTCCCCTGTTCCTTACTGTCTCCTCCAGCCTCTTAGAGCTGCTGTGTGGGTGGAAAGAGCAGCACCAGCAGCTGGAGGAGGAGTGGGAGGGAGAAGTACCTGGGGGCTGAGAGGCAGCCTCACTGTCTGCTTTGTTTTGCAGCCCCCACCTAGGAGCTGAAGGGGCTGAGGAGCAGGTAGTGGTGTAAGCAGTGGCTCATGAGGCGATCCCCCCCTCTACCCTCACCTTTCTCCATGCCAGGAAAAGAGCCCTTACTGGTACTGGACCACTCCCGCACCATCATTGCTTTATTCCCTGTACCTCCAAATTCAAGAAGGGGTAGCTGAAGCAGTGACGAGAAGCACCAAAGGACAAAATAATCATTGTGTCTTCTGCAGACAAGTTTGGCCGTGGATTGATGGTCTATCCTGCTAGGAGCAGGTAAGAACTGTCCCATCCCAGTCCATTTCCTCTCCCAGTCTGTCCTGCTAGCTCCCTTGGGAAATCCATGCAGTGCAAAGGCCTCGAAGCTCTGTGCCTGTTTGGGGCAACAGGGCGATGGTCACCAAGCCCCACCAGTGCCCCCAGCTTCGGGCTAAGCTCCTTCCCTGGGCAGCAGCTCCGTGCTGGCAGGGTGGCCCGGCTGGAGCCGAGGGAAGGAGAGGCGGGCTTGGGGAGAGGGGAAGCGGCGGAGGACGCGAGGCAGGCTCGGCGGGAGCTGCTATTCCCCGGTACGGCCCGCAGGGGGCAGCACGAGACCAGCTTGGAAGCTCCGGCGGGAGCCGAGTCGGACCCGAGTCGGACCGAGCCGAACCCAGCAGAGGCATCTGGGGCAGCTGGACGCGGCCCGCCCGGGCCCAGCCCAGCCCAGCCCCGCCCCGGGCAGCGGCAGCTTCATCCCTGCAGGTTGCCGTCAGTGTGCTGCTGAGCCTGCCCGCACCGGGTGAGCCCCCGGACCTGGCTCGTGTGTCCCAGACTGGGTTTGGGTGGAAAGGGACCTTGAAAGATCATCTAGTCCAAGCCTTCTGTGATGAGCAGGGATATCTGCACCTAGAGCAGGTTGTTCAGAGCCCCAAACAATNAGCCTGTCCTCACAGCAGAGAGCTTTCAGCCCTCGCATCATTTCTGTGGCCTCCTGCAGACCTGCTCCAGCAGCTC
>VWZO01020507.1:125329-138643 GCA_013396975.1 Bucco capensis | reverse complement strand
AATCTCGCCTGGAACGGTTCCAGGGATGGGACATCTCCCACCTCTCTGGGCAACCTGGGCCAGTGTATCACCACCCTCATGGTAAACCATTGCTTCCTTCTATCTAGTGTAAATCTACCTCTTCTAGTTTCAAATCATCATCCCTTGTCCTGTCACAACAAGCCCTGCTGAAAAGTCTCTCTCCATCTTTCTTACAGACCACTTTAAGTACTGACAGGCTGCAAGAAGGTGTCCCTAGAGCCTTCTCTTCTCCAGGCTGAACAAGCCCAACTCTCTCAGCCTGTCCTCACAGCAGAGAGCTTTCAGCCCTCGCATCATTTCTGTGGCCTCCTGCAGACCTGCTCCAGCAGCTCCATGTCTCTCTTATGCTGAGGACTCCAGAGCTGGACCCAGCCCTGCAGTGAGGTCTGCCCAGAGCGGAGGGGCACAATCCCCTCCCTGACCTGCTGGGGATGCAGCCCAGGAGACAGTTGGCTTCTGGGCTGTCCCCAAAATCTCAGCAACCTCCAAGGTTTGGGACAAGCTGGGTGATGCTCGCCCAGCTTGCACATGCCCTGCCCCAGCCCAAAGCAGAGGTGAGAGAGAGTGAGGGCTGCCCTTCAGGGGCAGCACCAGGACACCTGGCAGAGTTCCCCAGACCTCCCATTGCTTCCCTCTGTTATTGAGGTGCCATCACCCATAGGATGCCCACCCAGACCCTTGTATTTCAGGCTTGGGAAGCGATGAGGAGTGCCATTGGGAAGCCCTGACATCCTGGCTGGAAACTCCAGGCTGCATTCTGCAATTTCCTTGCCTTTTCTCTGTGGGTTGTTATTTTAGTCCAAACCTTAGTCATAGCTGGGCTAATCTATATATATTCCATGAATTTCACGATCTTTTCCTTCCAGCTGACCCCCCTCAGCTCCTTTAGCAGGTCAGTCCCTCACCTCTGCAAGCCCTCCAGCTGCTCCCAGCAGCCTACCTCCCTAGAGCTATTTACCAGGAGTTCCCTGCTCACCTTTCCTGCCTCTGGAGGAGGCAGAGGCATCATTATCCAGCATTGCATCTGGCCTGAAATGTCTGTAATTCAGAGCAGAAGCCACCTCAGGCTCTGTCAGCTTCAAACCTTTCTTCTTAGAGGCAGAGAACAATGACACCACTTTCTTCCAAACTGATCTCAATTCAGTCAAAAATCAAACAGAGGAGTCATACTCAGGGCTGGGAGGGAAACATCAGGGCTTCTCCTGTCTTGGTGCAGTATGGTTGAAGACCTTGAGAGGCAAAGCTGGAGAGGCGTTGGAGTGCCACCACTGTTTGTTCTCAGCCCCCTGCAAGGGGATGGGAATGCAGTTTGGATTTGGCCCTGCAGGGTGTGGCTGAAGGACACAAGCCATGGCTTGGCTGGGGACTTGTCCTGCCAGGGGCTGGGATGTGCTTTCATCTCTAGGAGAGCTAGGGCACTGCAGGCTCCAGGCTTCTCCCCCTGCCCCCTATTTCCCAGCTTGAAATGCTCTTTCAAATGTATTGAACAACCAACAACAACAACAACAAAAAAAGCCCACACAACAAACAAACCAAACCCCAAACACTAGGAAATGCAAAGAAATGATGAAAAACAAGAAGGAACAAAAGCTCTCAATGCTAGCTGAGCACTGCACAGACAGGAACCTGCTCTGACGTACATCAGCACCCCATAGGGATTAACTCTCTCCTGCCCAGCCAAGCCAGCCTGCTACTTGACAGCACATTTGGTGTGCTAGAAATGTATTTAATCTAGCCAGAGAGGCAGATTAAAAGGTACAGGCTTAGTACCTAGCTGCAGCTGCCTCTACCTCCCCAAAAAACCCAACAGACCAAACAACAAACAACCCCCAACCCTGCTCCAGGATTTTTCTGCCTCCAAAGAAATTTCCCTCATGAAGCAGACCCAAGAAACAAGCAGACAAGCAGCAGAAGTCAAAAGGAAAAGGAGAAGCTCTTGGAGTCATTTGCCTTTGCCTTTCCTGAAATTAATATGCAGAAGGGAGACTATTGCATGTCCACTAGCAACCAGTTGATCTTTTGCTCCCCTCCACAGCCCTTGGCAGCCTCAGTCCCCTCCTGGAGGAGACAGGTAGTGTTTCTAACCCCCTTGTCCAGAGAGGGGCAGTGAGCCCCTGGGGGCCCTGTGGGAAGTCACCTAGCAGCCAGGACCTGCAGCACAAAGGAGGAGGTGGAATCCTCCATTTTGACTTGAACCTTCAAGTCAGCTTTCCTCCTGTTCCCAAACCCATCATGCCAGCCCTCTGCAGTAGCAAATATGCAACAGCATCCTCTCTCTTCTTGCCATCCTTGGTCCCACAGCAGGGTGGAGGGATGGGTAGCATGCAAGCCTGCAGAGCAGTCCCCTGCCTGTCTAGCAGCAAAGCTGGGCTAGAAGAGTCAGCCTTTGGGCTAGTTGCATTGTCCTTCCATCCTTCCTGTGATGGAATGGCATTGCTGAGGAGGGAAGGACACAGAAATGACTTGCTCCAGGTGCTGTGTCACTGAGTCTGTCCCATGCTGGAGCACAAGCAGAAGAGATACTTTTCCCAATGGGCTAAGCACTCCTAGTCCATATTTTTACCTATAGGCATCTCCAAGTCTCTCCCCATGGGATCACCTGGGCATCAGCTCTCTCCTTTCCCTGGTCACCAGTTACCAGGGCAGAGCACAGGAGCTGAGCAAGAGGCTCCAGAGCCTCTGGGGTGGCAGTGAGAGCCTTTGGAGAGAGGTAGGTCCTGAGAGGTATGATGTTCTGCTGGAGAAAGCCATGGGTGGCCGTGGATTCACAGCCAGGCCAGCATCTTTCTGGCTGATCTGGCTAATTGGTTTGCCTTGTGTTTGGTGTGTTTGTCAGTGCAGTGTTGGGAGAAGCACCCACTGATGGCATCCTGGTCTCTTCTGAGCATCTTCTCGAGGCCTTGTCTGTTGTGAGGATCTGACTAGAAGCAAGTGCAACTTTGGAGAGAGATGTCTCTGAGGGCATTGTGGCATGAGGTGGAGGAGAAAAGAGGGAGAAAGCAGCAGCTAATGTCAGGTTTGTGTTGCTCAGAAGCCACTGTTCAGTGGCATTTGAGCAGCTAAGATCAAGCAGACGTTAGTGTGGTTCAAGAAGGAGGTTTCAAAGCCTTTTAGTTCTCCTAATTGCTTCACATTTATCTACCCCTAGAAAGTCCAACAAAGGCTGGTTTTCACATTGGTTTAAGTGTCCAGAAACTTGGGTTTGAAAGCTAAAACCTTCCTCATCCATGGGCCCTCCTGTCAGTGATGAGTGCAGAGCATCCCAGATCCTCTTAGGGATCTTAAGTTCTTCCAGGGCTGCTCCTCTTCTCTCCATTTGCTAATTGTGAACATGGAAACTTGATAGCCATAGACCTCATGCTAGAGCCTTACAGATCTCCAGATTAGAGCCATAATTAAATTGAGCAGAGCAGAGCGAAAGGAATTAATATTAAGGGGAGGGGGGGAAGGAAAGCAAAAAAAAAAGAAAGGAAAAGGAAGAAAAAGACAACAAGCTAAGGGCCAGAAATGAACCCCATGGCAAGGAGTTTGAATGGATGGTTAGTGTTAGTAGTGAAGGAGGAGGAGAGGAGGCTTGCCCTGTCTCTTAGCCAAGCAGCCAGTGCCTGAATGGGAATCCCTCTGCTGCCTCTCCCCCAAATCCTTAGCTTGTAGCTGTGTGTGGGGTGTGCTAGCCCAGCACCAGGCTGCTGAGGGGTTTGTTTCATCCCAAGGCTTAGCTGAAGATAGATTTGAACTCCCCATGTATATTTAAAGGGGAATTTTCTCAGCAAGTGTAGTAAATGCCCACCTCTCCCCAGCCCTCTCCTTCCAGGGAAAGGAGGCAGCTCACTCCTCTTGCCTCTCACTAGATCTGTTTGGAAGGAAGTTGTGAGGGAAAAGCTCAAATATGTGGGCTGAGCAATCCAAGATCAAAAAATACATAACAGAACCAACAAAACCAGCAAGATCCTTCCCAAGTGAGCTGACAGCTTGAGGTTCACCTTGATGCTATCAGAGAATCATCAAGGTTGGAGAAGACCTCTAAGATCATTAAGATACATTCAGAGAGACTGAGGGACATGGTGTAGTGGTGGACTTGGAAGTGCTGGGTTAACAGTTGGCCTGTGCTTTTAAAGGTCTCTGTATCCCTCCATCAGGAAAATCCCTGGGATTTCTGCTTCTGGAAAAAAAAAAAAAAAATAGCTGAGCAGAAACATCTAGGAGAAAAACAAGAGTGAAGCATCTTCTTGCTGCTGGGCAGGGTGTTGAGCTGAGATGGAGCTGACTGTGTGTCCTGCCAATGCCACAGAGTCCCTCCATAGCCCAGACTGTCACCCAGCTTCCATTTACCCAGCTAGAAAGTAACCCTAAAGGACTCTTGGGTTGCGTATCTTTGTTCCTTTTGCCTGTATTATGTTGTGTTTCTTCTCTTCCTTGCAGATGTTAAGCTGCTTGGGCAGTCTCTTAGGAGCAGGCTCCTCAGACATGATGGTGCAGATCTTCTTGGGTTGTTTCCCTCCTCCCAGAACAGGAATGACAAACCACTATTCAAATCCCTATAGGAACAGTGAGAATGGGAGAGGTTATTTTGGGAAGGACAGGATGGAGGAGGAGGGGGGGGAAAGGGATTTTGTTGTTCAAATGCAGCCAGGCTGAATTAGCAGCCCAGAACTGGGGAAGAAATGCTCCTCTTTTGGGGTGTCCAGCCTTGCTTGCAGCCATTCTGAGCTGAACCTTTGCTGCTGCAGTGTGTGTTGTATCCTCAGTTAGAGGAAGGGGGAAGCCACAAACTAAAATAGAATTCCTCTCCCACTGCCTGAGTCTTTGCACCAGAGAACTGGGAATAATCTCCCAGGGCAAACAGCTCCCTGTGCATCAAAGAAATAACAACACAATTGCAAACTTGAGGGTAATGACTGCTTGATTGCAAAATATTTGTTCTGCTTCTGCCCTGTCCTTTATCTCTCAGGCCTCTCTATGTCACTCAACCAACATCCATGCCAGGTCTGCCTCCTCCAGTGTGCTCCATCCACCATCAGTAATAGCAACAATCTCCAGCTCAGAGCAGGTAAAAATAGACCCTTTTCTAAATATAGGTAATCTGTGTGTGTTTAACCACTACAAGGCAGAAGGAAAGGGACCTAAACATTGACATGCACCAGGCAGGGATAATTTGTTTTGATTCCTGTCCCCCCCCTCTCCCCCCCCCCATGCCAACCTCTACATTGCCCACACACCTTGGTGGAAAATCTGTTGTTCTATAGCATGAGGAATGTGGCTGCAGCTTGAAAGGAGTTTCCTTTGTTTATTTTTCCATCCTCTGTCCAAATGGTGTCAATGAGAGCAGAGCTTAGGGAGCTATTTATAGCCTCTCTCACCACACTAGGCTGCACCTTGCCAGCAGCAGCAGCCCCCGGGGGGATGCCATGGGGCAGGAGAAAGGAGGAGAAAGGCTGGAAGGCAAGGGAGTGAGGCAGAGGAGATAGGATGGAGAGGAGCAGAGGGTAGCTGTCTCCAATGCTTGGCAGGGGATGGAAGCTGGAAGCATCCAAAATTGTCTGGGGAGAGCTTGAGGAAGGGAGATGGGAGGCAGCTATTCCCTAGTTAGGATGGGGGCTTTGAATGGAATTATCTTGGGGCTAAGCCTTGCCTGGGATCTGGGAGTGCTTGGGAGCCAGTGAGAGAGAGACTTCCCTCTTGGGAAGTGGCTTTGGGGGCTGCAGAAACATCATCCCATCCTGCCCCGGGCAGAGGAGAGAAGAAGGAGCAGTAGTGGAGTTTGTCCTATGAGGAGGGGGCAGCTGGTCCAGCAAGAGTAGTAACTGGGACTGGGGGCTCTGGGCTTGTGTGCCCCTGTGCTGCAGGGGACTGGGTGCAGGCTGTGCTCCCCACCCCTCCTTGCCCAGCATCATCCTTGCTTTGGGCTGCTGTCTTGGAGCAGAGGGGCAGAGCCATGGCACATGTGTGGTAAACACCCCAAGAAGGTCTCAGCATCTCCTCCCCAGCCACCTGCCCCTCTCCCTGGGGGTCCTGCCTACATTCTGCCCCCCCTGGGGACCTCTCCTCTCCCTGCCCACGGGTGGTCTTGATTCCCTCCTGCCTTTCTGTGTGCAGACACATGCTGGTGGCAGTTCCCTGCAAGGGGGGGAGAGCAACTCAGTCAGTACCAGAGGCAGGCTCTGGGGCTGCCTTGTGTTTTGTTGTTGTTAGCATTAATAAGCTTGCCCTTGGTGCAGTCTGCAGGGCTGGAGGTGCTGACTAAGGAGCAAAAAGCCTGGGAAGGGTGTGAGGGGGGAGGGAGTGGGAAGGGGAGCCTGCATTTGGGAATGAATGTGTGTGTGTGGCCCTGAGTACATGGCCAGAGCCTAGGGCCACCCTGTTTTCCTACCGGGGTGCAGGGGAAAAGCTGCAGGTTTTGCTGGATGTATTCCTTGAGCTGGCAGGGAGAGCTGGGCTGGCCAGATGGAGGGAGGAGAGGGAGGCAGGGAGAGAGAGGCAGGCAGGGATGGGAGGGGGGAGAAGGGAGCTAGACACCTACGCAAACAGAGAGTGAGAGGAGATCCTTGGATGCAAACACAGACACAGGCATCCTCCTCCTCCTCACATGCCCCTGATTCATTTCCACATGCCATACACGTGACATGCTAATTCAGGGCTACTACACAACTCCAGGGTGAGAGAGAGGAACAGCAGAGAGACAGCAAACCCAGCAAGGCACCAAACTGCAGATTTTTCAAGGAGATTCAGCCCCAGCTTGGCCATCTCCACACCTCACCTTCCCTGCAGGTGCCTGGTGGGCAGCAGAGAGGAGAGGCCTGGCCAGCATCTCTCCCAGCCCCATACACCCACGCAGCACACCAGCACCTTGCAGGAGCAGCTCCACGTGACCCTGGCCAGCAAAGCAGCACACGGTGCCAGCACACATCCATCCATCCAGCCCACCCTGCCTTCCCTGGGAGCACACATCCATCCAGCCCCCCCTTCCCTGGGACACAGCCTTCCAACAGCCACTCGCTCTCTGCTAGGGCAGAGGGGGCTCCCTGGCCACTTGCTGAGCTCCAGTCTGTGTTTAAACACAAAGCTCTGTCTGCTAGGGAGGTGAAGAAGCTCCAAACAACCCCTGTTCCAGGTGCCTGTGGTTCTCCCAGCAGTGGGGTAGGCAATGCTCCCAGCTGCAGCCCCATCTTGCTGCATCCCACCTCTCCATCACTGGTCCCTGCTCTTGGTGCCCCTGCTTCCATTGCCAAGCCAGCACAGGCCACCTGCCCTCCCTGGCTCTGACAGTCACATCCCCACCCTGACAGGAGCTGAAAAGGAGGGGAGGGAAGATCCAGAATACAGCTCTGGCTGTGGGTGGACTGGTGTAGCTGTGACAAGCTGAGTGCTCCAGCTTCACCAGGGTAATGGAGAGCAGAGTTTTCTCCTCCATGCTTGTACATTTGCCCAGTGTGTGTGGTGCTCTCTTACTGGCTGGCTCCAGAATGAATGAAGCCCCTGGATTCATCATTTCTCTCATGCAGAAATCACATCACTCCAGAGGAGCACTGCAGCCCATCACCAGCCAGCTTCTCTCCCTGCCTGCTTAAGGCTTCATCAATGCAAAGACATGGAGAGCTTCACCCCCTCAGGTGCTACCAGGTGTACCAGGCTAGAGGAAAGCAAATTTTCTCTTTAGATCACCTTTGCCCCAGCAGGAGTGGGCAAGGACCCTGATCTTGGCCATCCTGGGTGAACTAAAGAGGGGCTCAGGTCTTTGGTCCACATCAGAGCAAACATGGTATGAACTGCGCTTGGCAGTGGTAGTGGCCAGCAGCAGCAGTCTGCTTCTGGACCTTCCAGTGCCCTTTGGAGTTAGCCTTGAGCCTCCCCAGCTCCTGTTGCAGCAGGTCTGTCTCATTGGGGTCAGAAATCCAGGTGAGAAGCTTTTTCCTTCCAAGGAGCAGGTTGCTGCCCTGGGCAACAGAGAGGAAAATCCCCAGACCTCTCCCTCCTCCCCATTTCTGCCAGTGAACAAGGCATGGAGAGGTCCCAGCAACATCAGGAAATAATTGCATCTCAGCAGAGGCATCTTTGTATTAATGTCCTCATTAATTTAGTGGCCATGAGATGAGGACTTAGTGGAGTTAATCCCTCTGTAGCACAGAACACCAAAGGCATTTGGGGCTTTAGGATGTAGGATGCTTTTCCTAACTGGAGTAACCCTCCAGACATCTCTAAGAGAAGCTTCACATCCAGCAGGGCAAAAGCATCTTGGTCTTCTCCTGGACAGCATCTTGCATGTTGCACCTTTGAAAAGCACAGAGGAGACATTTGGGTTGCAGTCTCTTGTGAACAGGTGGCAGTTAGGATATTTTTCTCCAACTCCTGACTCCCTTTGTCATTTTGGGAGCCAGGGGAGCTAAATCCTGGCCCCAAGAAAGGCACCTGAGCAAGCTGCTTGCTTCTTCTGCTTTCCTGAGGAGGAGAGATGCTCTAGTTTACTGGCTGCTCTGGATCTCACTGGGTGTGAAGGGGCTTTCTCTGCAAGACTGAGTATTTTGAACCAAGACCTGGGAAGGAAACACACAGCAATGCCAGCTTTAGCTGCCATAGTTTTTAGTAAAGATGTGGTGCTCCCTCAGGAGGAGAAACCTGTGTCAGTTCATGCAGAGAGGGAGAGGAGAAGGTGGAAATTGTTCAAGGTAAGTACTCCAGCTGAGTCTTTTAAACTGACAGCCACATGAAGTAAAAAAAAAAAAAAACAAACCAAAAACAAAACAAAAAAAACCCACAAGCTGTATCAGAATGTGTAAGGCTTGCTGCAAAACAAGGCTTTCTGTCTAAGGCAGAAACAGCAAAGGTCACTCACAACACCCACTCCTGGAGGTATTTTTAAACTTCTCTTATGTCCATCCTCAGATGCCCTAATCATGATGGAGGTCCTGGTGGCTACAGACACATCAGGAAAGTGCCAACAAAGGGAGGAGTTACAAATATCCACCATGAACAGGCATGTACCTGTGTATTTTCTACCTAGCATCCTATCTCTTCACACAGGGCTTCACAGTGCTGGAGGGTCCCCCCCCAAAGTGAGGAGGAAATCCCTGAGCAGAGAACGTGCAGCCTCACCCAGGTGAGGACCAAAGTGATGAGAGCAGGTAGACTGAGCCTAACAAGGTGCCACACACACATCAGCATTGCAGCTGGGGTGGGCAGGGACTGTCTGGTCTCTCCCTGGCTCTGCTAGCCACCAGACAACACTCCTGCTCCCATTTGCAGGAGCAAAGAGCTTGGGGTTTTTGGTTTTTTTTTGTAATTCCATTAATACCTGCTCTTCTCTCATGCTAGCAATTTGGTTGATTTCTTGTTTATTGCTTTTCACCTTCTGCCATCAATAATTCAGCCACATAGCCCCCAGGAGGTGGAGAACTCACTCCTCATTTTACAGTGATGCAAGAGGTGGGATCAGAGCCCTGGCATTCCCAGCTCCTAGCCCCAGACACAATCCTGGGGACAGCAAGCCCACAACCTGGGATACAGGGATTGTCACTGGCTTTGGGGAATCTGTTCTGCTTTCTATCTCCTCGGGGTTTGCAGCACATGCCAACTGCAGGGTGTGACCCTGATTGTAAATGAGGTCCCTAGGTGGGTTCTGCACTGTCAACCTTACCTTTTCTCCTTTGCTCTTGTGTTTCCCAAACCAAAGTGTGGGACCTGGCTCCTCTCTGTAGACTAGGTGATGGGCCTTCATTTTGCTTCTTGGTACAAACTGCTCCTCATCATTAAGCAGCTAGTGCAGCTGACCCCGGGAAATCCCATGCTAGGGAGGTGAGGGGAGGAGAGAAAAGGCTGTGAGTGAGGCCTCAGCTCCACTTGGAGCCATCATTCAGGTCAGGCAGAAGCCATTTGCTGGGCTCGACCTGCTCCACGGGTGAGCAGGGCAATTAGCTACACCCTTCTTCAAACCCTGAGGAACTAAACATCCCTTTACTCCTCACATACAACTGCCCTGGGTTTTTCGGGTGTTTCTTTCCCGCTCTCCTTTTCACTCCCCAGCAACCATCCCTCGGGTGCCCTGGGCTATTCGGGACCCCTCCGGGGAGGTCAGAGAGAAGCCTCTCCCTGCCGGAGCGCTGCCCCTCCGGGCAGGACGGGGCTGGAGGTGAGGGAAGGGGTTGGTTGCGGGGAGCAGGGAGCGGAGCCAGGCCACAAGGGGGCAGGTGCTCGGTTGATTCATAAAAAACGTTCTTTCATTGACAAAAAAAAAACCCCAACACACAGCCGCCGCGGAGCTGGTGAACGGGGCGCGCGCCGCGGCGCGGCTCCCAGGGCGGGAACGGGCTGAGGGAGCTGGCGCGGAGGCAGCTGGGCCCACAGAGGGCGGGAAGGGACCGGGGCCTCTCTGCCGAGCGCTGAGGTGGGGATGGGGGCGGGAAGTCTGCTCCCAAACTTCAGTGAAAGGTAGAATCCTGGTCGGTTTGGAGTTAGAAGGGTGATGATGGAGAGCGGCCGCGTCAAAGCCATCTCTGTGCTGATGGCCTCGTTCATTTCGTGGCCGTCAGACAAAGGGGACTCAGCGCAGTGGAGGCTCTCTCCCAGAACCCCAGCATGGTAGGGGTTGGAAGAGACCTCTGGGAATCAGCTAGTCTAAAGCAAGCTCACCCATAGCAGGATGACCAAGAGCACAGCCAGGCAGGAAAGGAGACTCCACAACCTCCCCAGGCAGCCTGAGCACCAAAGGTATTTGGGGACCTAGTGGATACTTAGGATGCCCTTGCTAACTGAAGTCACCTCTCAGAGGTCTCTAACAGGAGCTCCACAGCCAGCAGAGCAAAAGCATCTTTGCCTTTTCCTGCATAGCATCTTGTGGCCCCCAGAGCCCTTTGTTGTCAGGCAGGTGAGAAGAGAGGTTTCCCTTCAGCTGGAGATCTCCAGTCAGGATGCCTCCCTCCCTGCCCCATGCTCTTTGTTCAGTCCTAGACTGGAAATTTCTTCTCTGTGCTTTTCAAAGGTACAACAGAGAAGATGCTTATGCTAGTGCTAGTCACAGGCTGGAATTGGAGCTGGCTCTGGGGGTGCTTTGTTGGGTATTTTAAGGTTTCATAGCAAACATGCTCAGCTACCAAACATCTTGAATTCTTCTGCTAGGCAAGACAGGAGAAGAGGCTAATGGCTGAGAAGAATATTTACACACAGAATGGTTATTTCTAAGCAAGCTTGATGTTCACCTCCATCTCCCAGCCTGGTGTGACTGAACCTGTCCTCATCATGGTAAGTTCCTCAGCTTCTATTGTCTCTTCTTGCCTTGTGTTGGGGTTTGGGGGGTTGTGCCAAAAGGCAAAAGAGAACGGATAAGTAGAGGGAAGAGAGGGGGGCTGAGCACTAAACAAGGAGTCTGGAGCCCTGGGAATGCCTTAGCCCAGCTCTGCTATGCTCTCATCAAGTGCCTGTGAGTGCTCTGATGAGTTAGGAAGTGCTCATGACCACAGCAAAGTTTTGCTTTCAAACAGACATCCCAGTGCAAAGGGGGAAAGAAAATATGAGCTGCGCAGAAGCTTTTCTGCCTGGGCATCTCAGAGGAAACAGTTGTTTTATTGGCTTTTTAGAGTCCTCTCTTCTCAATCCAAAATGGAGCCAGATGTGCTGGGAGTCAGTTTGTACCTTTGGAGGATCTGATTCCAAACGTGCAGCTCACCATCTGCAACCCCAGTGACTGCAGTCGTCTTTGGCCAAAGAGGAATTTGCCAAAGAGGAGTAGGCAGGGTGGTCCCAAGCAGTACCAGGGAGGGGGATAAGCAGCCCTCACCTCTGCCTCCCCCTTCCCCTCCAACTCTCAGACCCTGCTCCTCTCTTTGATGGCTTGAGGGAGGAGAAAAAGCTAGGCAGAAAGAAGAACCACCAGCAGAGAGGGGATAACTGGGTAGCTCCATAATGACAAGCCAGTGTGTCAGAGGGAGGCACCTCCTCCAGGAATCCCACTGAGGAGGACCAGCCCTGTGGCCATCATTATTACTCAGCTTCAGTGATCCACTTCTGAAAGGCCCTGTCCTGTGGGTCAGAAGGTAGCCTGGTCCTCTGCTTTCATCTTTCCCCCAGCACAGGTAGGAGCAGGACATTAGGTGCTGAAAGGTTTTATACCCAAAGAAAGAGGGGAAGCAGGCTGTGGTATGAAGGAGATTGAGCTCTTGAATGGGTTTGCCCAAAACGGCCTCTCTGAGACTTTGAGCTACCATGAAGTGGAGGTAGAAATAAAGCTGCAAAGGGCTTTCAATCCTCAACCACGCTCTGATGCAGCAGTGATGTGTGTCTACAATCATGTTGTTGGAGAGATGAGCAGAAACAAACCCAGCCTGAAGTATGCTAAAAGCCTGGGCCATCATGTCTGAGGCTGCTGCACAGGGTTCTCCTGTCAGAAAGAGTGTGACTAGGCTCTTAGGCATATGGTGTGATTTTGGGGGTTGGACTCAGTGATCCTTGTGGGTGCCTTTCAGCTCAGGGTGTCCTAGAGTTCTGCTTCATGATGCAGCTATTTATCATTCTGAGTGTGGCATGGGTAAAGCTTTGGGAAGTCCAATTCACAAGACATTTTTGATTAGGTAGGTGTGCTGGTTTGGCTCGGACAGAACCCTGGGCCAGCCATGGTGTGCAGGCTGTTTGCAGTGTCCAATCAGCCAGCAGCTGAAGCTGGGAGAGGCAAGAGGCAGGGCAGCTGCTCTGAGCTGGGTCCGAGGTGTAGTTCATCCCGTAAAGGTCAGGCTAAGGGCGAAGGGGGAAGTTTGTTGAGCACAGGAGGTCCTCCTGCTTCTCTTCTTCTCCTTCCTTCTGGTTCCTCGAGGGACTTGCTCACTGTTCTGCAACCAAGGACTGCTTTCCCATCCTTTCTGTGACTGCTGTACATCCCCTGGGGTGAGTACAACTTTGTTTACTTTGTATTGGCACTAGAATCATCACAGAAGTGTTAGAATTGGAAGGGACCCTTAGAGGTTATCTAGTGCAACCTTCCTGCTGTGAGCATTGAATCTGTTCTCATTTCAACCCCTGGGTCTCTTCTGCTTTTCCCACTCCCCCTTCTCTGCTGGGAAGGTGTCATCAGGTGATAGGGCAACTGCTGGAGCTTAGCTTCAGATGCAGAGTAAATGTAGACAGCAGGATGCAGGATGGATACCTTTCACTGTGTTACTGCTTTGCCAAGGGTTTGCTAGGGCCAAAGAGTGTGTGTAGAGCTGATGAGGATTTTGCTCTTGTTAAATTCCAGATAAATCCCCTATCCCTTGGACTCCTTGCACTCTGTGCAGACTAGCAGTTTCCCTTTGGGCTTCAAGTTGTGAGGGT
>VWZO01020507.1:107423-119548 GCA_013396975.1 Bucco capensis | reverse complement strand
GGAAAGGGGCTTGGGGAGCGGGGGGGGGACAAGGAGGCAGGCAGGGACACGCGCGGGGTCGCCCGGATGCTGTAGCGGGGCGAGGGTACCCCAAGCACCCCCTCCCACACAGCCAGAGCCCGCAGCAGCGGGGAGGGGGCGGTGTGAGCAGGCGAGCGGGGGCTGAGTGGATCCCCCCCGCATCGCCGGGGGGGGCCGAGCCTGGCGGTGCGGGGGCGGTGCGGGGGCGGCAGGCGGGGGATGGAGGGAGGAGGGAAGAGAGGGAGAGAGGGAGGGGGCTGCTTCTCCCTGTCTCCAAGTCAGGCTCTGAACACGAACTGGCGCTTTTTCTTTTTTTTTTTTTTACCCTCTTTTTTTTTTTTTTTCGGTTTTTTTTTTTCTTTTTTTTTTTTTTTTTTTTNTCCTTCGTGTTTTTTTGTTTTTTTTTTTTTTTTTGCCTTTCCCCCCCTTCTCTGTCTTTTTTTTTTTTTCCCCTCCTCTGCCTTTCTCCTGGACGAGTGCAGGCACACATTAGGCGATCCACAGCTTGAAACGCTCTAGTTTATTTATATAGCCCCCTCCACCCTCGGCTCTTCCCACCCGTCCCCAAATTCCCTAGAAATCCAGCTAAGGCGTGGGGAAGAAGGGAAAGCGCTTTTGGAGGGGAGGGAATCGTTTCTTTTTGTTTTGTTTGGGGATTGTTTGGGTTTGCTTTGAGGTTTGGTTTGGTTTAGTTTGTTGTTTTGGGGTTGGATTTTTTTTTTCCTGTTCGTTTTTCCTTTTTTTCTTTGCATACAAAAATAAGTGAAGAAGATTTTGGCAAGGTAGGTTTCTCCGTGTGTGCTCGTGTGTGTGTGTGTGTGCTTTTGGGTTTTTGGCAAAGTTTTCTGGTTTCAGTTGTCAGATGCTTTTTCCACGAAGTAGACTTTTCAGCTGTGTTTGCTGCCTGCCTTTGGAACAGAGTGGCCAACATTGCATCCCCCCCCTTACCCCCCTTCCTCCCCAAGAGTTCCCTGGGCTGTCGTGTCGTGTGTCCTGTGTATTTGATGTCCCTGCAGGAAAGCATGCGAGTTTCTGAGCTCCAAGACGTGTATTTCAGACACCCCACCACCACCACTTTGTGCAGCAACTTTTTTCCTTGATTCACATTGTGGGGTGGGGTGGGGGGAGAGGAGGAGAAGGCAGGCATGGACTCACTCGGGTAGCAAGCTCACCAATTAAATTTTAATTGCAGCAGGAGTCCAAGTCAGCAGCATTAAAGCTTGAGGAGGATGGAAGGGAGCTGGTGGTTCTTGCATAGAGAATTTGCTACCACTGGGAAGAGATTGCAAGCCCATAGTGGGGAGGGGGGGGGGAATAGACAAAATAATAAGTAAACGATGAGACTAAATACTAATCGAAGTGATGCAGGGAAGTGAGAGGCTGTTACAAGCTCTAACCACCTGTAGAGGGAAATCTTTATACATAGTAATTTCTGATAGCGGATCTATAGAGGAACTGAAATTGCATCTTCCAAACTTTGCTGCTCTGCAATGTGCAAGCCAGGCTGCTGGCTTCATCCTCGGGGGCTTGGGAGCTGCAGAGCTCATCAGGCTCAGGAGGAGCTAGAGTTTAGCAGCTCCTGAGTCTTAGTCTCCACCTTGGCTGCAGCCATCTGTGGTGCATGTCCTGGTTTCCTTGAATGCTGCTGCACTCAATGTGGTTATCAACAGATGTCTTGCCCGAGAAGAGTGGGTTTGATTTATTGCTAATTTCAAGTGAGTTTCTTAGTGGGGAAAAGTTAGATGGTCTTCAGTGTCTGAGGGGAGGGTTTCCAAAGTAGCTGTGAATACCAACTGCTCTGTAAAGCCTAGTCCCCTCAGAGAATCCTGCTCAACTTGTGTGTAAGCCATAGAGGGATAACTAACCCTGTGTGATAATTGACCCAGGGCATGCTGGGAGTCAAGTGCCCCAACCTGTGCAGTGCCTTTTCTTGTGAGGAACCTCAGCCTGACCTCAGAAGGGAACCCAACTGTGCAACTGCAGGGTGATGGCCTCGAAAGCATCAGGTGGCACTGGAAGCCAAAGCCATGGCAGGTGGGGCAGGAAGTCTAAAGTGAGGTGGTTTGCAGGCAGCATTGTTCCTCCTCCCTTGCTCATGCACTGTTTTCACCCATTGTCATGAAGTGCAAACCTGCCAGGAATGGGCCAGGGGTTACAGAGCCCTCATCTCCTAATTTTCCCGCCTGTTTCACCATGAGTCTACCTCTCCTGCAGAAATATGGAGATCTTAAGTTAGCTTGGCCTTGAATCACCTCCACTGCCATCTGTTCCCCCCTCATCTGTCATTGGCCTATCCAGCTGAGAAAAGGTGGCAATCCTGGGGTTTATTGCTGTGAATCTTGATGTGTACGTCACTGGGGTCATCTGATTGGTGAGAACTGCAGGAGCTTGCACACCATAGGACACTTCCACTGTCTTTCCTCTGCATAGCTGGAGTCCATCACCTGTTTGAGGTCCACCTTGTGCCCTCGCAATATACATTAGTGCCTCTGGTTTCTGGCTCAATGACATGTGCTGTCTCCCAACCCTCATTTTCTGAGGTCTGGGCTTCATCTGTTTTCTGTTCTCTGCTCCTCATCCCTTCGCTCAAATCTTTCACTGATCTTGCTGTCTGAGTGCTTTGAAATGCCACCAGGTTTAAAGAGCTTTGGGAGCTCCTCACTTGCAGCTCCAAGGGCACAGTCTGTGACAGAATGACTCTTGGTAATGAGTTTTCATTAACTCCTTTCACTTCCCTTCTCTCTGGGAACTTCTGAGGTCCTACACATGGTCTTCTTAGTACAAACTCACTTTAACCCAGATACTCTCACATCCACTTCACCTATGAGTCACTGCACTTTCTAGCCTACAATTACATTTGCATAGCTTGTGCAACAGAGGGAATTCTCCAGCTTGCACACAGCTCATCCACCTTCTGCAGTGTTCCAGAGGCTGTGTCTTTTCATGTCAGGTGTAGAAGAATTCTCTTTGTGGAAAGAGCTAACCACCACCTCTTTTTCTGCCCTCTTCTTTCTGCCTACTCCCATCTCCTCCTAGTCCAACAGTGAACAGAACTGCATCAACACCAGAGCTTACCCTGAAAGTGCTTATCTAGGTTTGGATGTTTGTGCTGAAGGATATTAAGGCTCCTCTTGCTTCATATGTTCTTCTTGCTACTCTCCATTTTCCTCATGTCAAACTAGGTCCTGTGATGCCAACTATCTTACTCTGGGAGTAAGAAGCAAAACCCTCTCTTCTACTCAACGGTGCATGTGGTAGAAGGACTGGTGAAAGAGGCAGTGCTGGTGAGGTAGAACTGTATTTTGTTCTTTTGTCAGACATCTTGTTTCTGTTTGATGATCAGAGATCAATCAGGCTTTAGCTGTGCTAAATATTGTACTTTAGGAGTGGGCAAACTAAAGAACTAAACAGTTTGTTGCTTGGAGTCACCTTTAGTTTATAGAGAAATGAAGAAGAGGGTGCAAGTCCACCAGTTGTCTGGCAGAAGTGTTACCCTCTCTCAATGTCAATGCAGGCCTCTCTGAAAGACACTCCAGACTTCATTGGCACCCATGTGCAGGTTAGTTCACCTCTTCTTTCTCATTTGTATCAAGCCGAGTGGCTCCACTCCTCTCCCATATTCCACAGAGGATTGTCCGTACTCCGTGGTGTTTTTTCCCCTCAAAACACCAGGATCTATGGTTCTGCGATTACAAATGGGATTGTGAGGTTCTCTCTCCTCTGATCTTTGCCTTATTGCAACACATTCTTGCCATATATAGAAGCTTCTTCCACTTGTCAAGCATCATCACCAGCTTCCCCTTGACCCCTGCCATGAGTGTGAAGCTGCGCATCTCGCTCTTGCCACTCGGGACTATCCATTCCTCTTTGGCGTACCCAAGATCTCCTTCCTATCAACTTGTGTCTGTCTCTTACTGGGATCTGACTGCAATATCTTCCTGCATAATTGAAGTTCTCCATGTCTCTTCCAAAATACAAAACCACCCTGGGACATGAGTCTTTTTCCTCTGTTCTTCATGGGACTGTGTCTTTGTTCTGTGCCCTTCCCTTTGGAATGTAAGCTTGTGGGGCAGGAACTGTGTTCTCCATTGTTTTGTAAATTCCCCACCATACCATGGGTGGTCATAATCTGTCATTATTATTCTTTTCCTCCCCCCTGAGTAACGATCAGCTGTCTTTTAATGCCCCAACCTCTGTTTTCAGGTGTTGGCTCCCAGCTAGAGGGTTCCACATGGTTGCTTTTGGATTCTGTGTTTGCACAGCATCCAGCAGAATGGGAGCTTCATCTGTGACTGCCAATAGCTAACAGTAAGGCTCACGTTGGGAAGTTTAACTGGTGATGTGTTGCTAACGTAAGGAGCAATCAACTGATGCAACTCTGAAAGTCAAAAAGAATTAACACATTTCTAACTGTAGTGAAGTGCTCATTGTCAGTCTTGAACAACAACCCAAAATGGCTTTTGTATGCAAACCTTGAACTTCTCAGCAAATTATTACATGGAATACAATTCAGCCTTTGTATCTCTGTTCATCTAGCACTACAGTAATTGCCATTACTGCACAAGCAGCACCCAAGTGATGGTCTTTGAGGGGTTTGCAGAAGTTTGTGTGTTTCATCAGCTGGCTCTGTAGCAGTATGATAATAGCCTGCACTTCTCCGTTGCTCATCCATGGATCTCCAGATATTCTACTAACCCTCAGTAAGTTGTGTATGACAGTTGCTTCCCCATCTAGTTTACATCATGAGCAGGGTAAGTATGAATGCAGATCTCCTGATGTTAGGAGAATGTACATATAGCCACGGCAAGGAAGAGAGACACTGCTGCTACCCACCCTTGGCTTGGTGGGCCTGCTGGTGAGGAGCCAAATGGAGGAAAGCACTGTGGTTCCACTCCAAATGTTTGGCCATCAATCAGCAGATGGTAGTGGTGTAATCAGAGGTCTGCAATGCAGTGCTGTGTCTGAAGACCATCTCAAGGGCTTAGAGTCTTCTGAGTATAGAAGTGTGCCCTTCCTCCTGTTCATTTCCAGGCATGTCTTGTCTTCTCAGGAATAGCTGTTAGTTGAGTCACAGTCACAGTTTTCCCTAGGGGAACTGAAGCATGTCTTCACCATGTAGATGTGTCCACTGCCATGCCTAGTGACATGAATTACCTCCTTCTGATTCATGATCAAGTTAACACCATATACCAACAGCCATAGTCATCTGTTTGGCAAAGTCAAAGGAAGGGAAGGATTGGAGAGTTCCTGTGGAGAAGATTCAGCAGCTGGGAAAATAAAAGCCATTGCTGCTTTTCCAGCTGGTCCTCCTAGGACTTGTGTATGCTGATGGTTTGCCAGTCACAGTTAGGGAACCAGTGACTCCATTTGTAAACTCTGCATAGCCAAGACAGCTCAGACCCAAGCAGATGAAGCTTGGATCTTGGTGCCATTTCTAGGGTTGAGCCTATAAAAAGTGTATAAATGTTAACTGATGATAAAAATAGATGTTCAGACAGAAAGTCAGGTGTGCTGTAGGTCTTGTGCTCTATTCCTGTTGCCATCTTCCCTGATTTTACTGGAAATGATTTTGCCAGATGTTTCTGCCCTACTGGAAGTTTGGGCTCTAGCTAGATAGCAGTGGCGCAAATCTGAGATTTTTTATTACCCCAGAAGGTAAGTAGAGAAGTGACTGGTAAGATTACCCTTTTGTCCTAGTTTGACTGTCGCTTGGATGTTTGCGGCTGAGCAGCGTTTTATGTCATAATTTCTGATGGTCAGATTGAGCTACAGAGGCAACAAATGAGCAGTGTTAGAGGAGCATCACAGGATAAGAGCTCCCAAGGTTGTGTCTTCATAACCCTAGGCATCTCACCTTGTCTTCCACCTCACTGCCTATGAAATGCAGCTAAATGAAAGTATTTTCTTTTTTCACCCCCCTGTCTTCTTCCTTGAGAGAACATGTGGGGTTTTTTTTCCCTTTGAATGGAAACTTTAGCTTCATATTCTGTTATCTCAGAGAATAAATTCTTCCTAAATTACTTTAATATCACCCCACTCCATACCCCATTCTCTCCCACTGGCTATAATACTGCCTGTCTTGAGGTAAAGACTGACACAGGTATTTGGCATTCCTTCATCACTGCCTTCTCTTTTTCCTACCAGCACAAGATCCTGGGTAATGCATCTCAAAGTGTTGTCTTATCCTTTTGTTCTTGTTTATAACTCTTTCTTTAAGGTGGTTGCCAGGCACACGTGCACATTGTGTTAAAGGTCGTGGGTCTTATTTGTGAAAAGTTGCATGTTAAAGGCAAATGAAAACCAAATCTTAGTAAAGGCTCATCAAATTCATAGCAGAACTCCTCAAAGGTTATGATCCATGTATCTGAAGTATGATGCCTATTCACTGTATTTCTTCCATAGGTTCAACTTTTCCAGTCTGACTGTCTTTTGATATCATCCTCAGCATTGAGACCTTAGTCCTCTTTTCCACCAGCTTCATCATGCTAATGGTTTTCTTCCTTCCATCCCTGCTACACAGAAGTATGTCTCTAGGGTCTGATTTTGCAGCCATGGGAGGAAGATGCAGTTTCCATCCTTTTAGATGTTGTAGCCATGATATATCTCTGCAATGCAAACAGCAAAGCTAAAGGTAACAGCTATACTGGCATTTCAACCCCAAGTGCTTATGAATGCAATCTCTCTGAGGTGACATTAGCACCTGAGTTGTCTGGTTTGTTGGTTTCCTGGTTGATGCACCCAGATTCTCCAAAAATTCCATAAATGGAAGGCTCAAGTCTTAGTAAGTCCATGATCTTCTGACACAGGTGAGATTTTCTTTACTAACATAATGGCACAGCCTCTTGTTCTCATGCTGGAGGAGAAGCACTCTCCTCCTCCTTGTGCTTCCTTGTATGCTCTGGTCTCTCTGGTTATTTCTGTTGCTGTCCTCTTACTGATGACTTTTATTGATTATCTCAATGCTGTAGATATCTGCAAGAACATCCTGGTTAGGTAAGTAGGTATCATCTTAACTTCATTTTCATGGGTGGATAAGCCAAGCATAAAGCGTTGGGTGCTTCCCCTGAAATTTGAGGAGAACCTCAAAAATAGCCAAGGAAATAGACTTTCCATGAGAAATTTCCATGAGCAACACTTGTTACAGCAGATCTGTGATAAGAAGAGGAATATCTAGAGTCTCATGCCCTACTTTAACTAGCAATTACTCTTCCTCGGGTGCTTTTTAGCTTATATTTTGCCACCTCTAATAGCCAGTTTATTGTGGAATAGATGTTGCTCTAATTTATTTCCATTTCAGTGTGACTGCTCTTTCCTCTGGGTACTGTATTTTCCTGTAACAAGAGTTAACTAGCATATGTTATTGATTGCCCTCATACAGGATGATTCCTATTCAAAAAGCTGAGAGGTTTTGTGGGCTCCTGGTATATATCTTGGTTGCACTTCACTCTGTCTCTGGTCTTCTGCTCTCCTTATGTTTGGAACATAGCAAGTGTCATACAGCTGCCCAGGTGAACTACATCAAAACTCTTAGCTGTTTGTGGGTGTAAGACTGGGTTAGGAGAATATATTTCCTAGATAATGAACATATATGCTCATTAATGAATTGTTCTTTGGCTCACAAGTCAGCATAGCTCTGAGGAGGTAACACTCAGAACTACAACAGAATGCTGTTAGGCTCTTTTCCCCTTGTTCTGTGGTGCTCCCTCTGGCTAATCCTTGGCTTCAAGAGAGAGAAGCTGAAAACCATCTTCCAGGCTAAAGTAAGAAAGAGGTGGAAACTTGAACTTGCTGGATCAAAAACCCCAACAAGGAACTGGATCAAAAACCCAAACAAGCTCCACTTGCAAAATAAGCTACCTTGCAAGTGACAGATCATCATTGTTTTGAGTAGAAATTTTGTGCAAGCTCGTATTTTAGTACTAATATTTCACTACTAATAATAATAGTGCCATGTATCAAAATAGATACAAGGGCTGGAGCTCCTCTGCTGTGAGGACAAACTGAGAGATTTGGGGTTGTTCAGCCTGGAGAAGAGAAGGCTCTAGGGAGACCTTCTTGCAACCCTGAAGTACATAAAGGGGCCTAGAAGAAAGATGGGGACAGACTTTTAGCAGGGCTTGTGACAGGACAAGGAGTGGTGGTTTGAAAATAAAAGAGGGAGATATAGACTGACTAGATGGAAGAAATGTTTTATGGTGAGACAATGTCCCATGTTGCCTTGAGAGGTGGTAGATGCCCCATCCTGGGTGAGGTTGGTTGGGGCTCTGAGCAACCTGATGTAGTTAAAGACATCCCTGCTTACTGCAGGGGCATTGGACTAGATGACCTTGAAAGGTGCTCTCCAAGCCAAAGGAGTCCATGATTCTAGTATCTTAGTGTTTGCCAGTGTTCTTGGGAAGGGAGATTTCTAAGGGTGAGGACAGTTTGATATGCAGATCATATGTAGCTGTAAGTGAAAAGCACATGTCCCTGCAGCTGATGGATTCTCTGCTGCTTTGGCCAGTAGCACCAGTATTACTTCTCAGTGGAGGAAAGAGTACAGAATCCATTGCTTTCATTAAGAGCTCGTTGGGAAGAAGGCTCAATTGTTTGAAAACAAGGAGATTGCTGATAACTAAAATATCAAGATAGAAGACAAATTTTCCTTTTAGTGCTTCTAATGATCAGGAGAAGTGGGAACTGCTCTTTGGTACACGATTGCCTGCCAAACGTTCTTTCAAGTTTGGATGGTTTCCATTTCTGCCTGGTTTTTTTCAGCCAGAGATTCCCTGGGCACTAGACTTTGCATCAAACAAGCCTTTAGCAGTGGACAGACAAGACAGGAGATGGTTCTGCTAAGATGGAGATGACACATTTGTGTGGAGAAGCAGAGGACAGCAGAGGAGGAGGCAGACTGCTTTGGTGAAATTAAGGCTGAAAGACAGTGCCACAGCTTCCAGGAGAACAGGTTTCTACCTGCCCTTTAGTAGGTAGAAATCTTAGGTCTTTCACTAGGATTTGAGAGTTTAGAAAATAAACCACACATGTGACTAGAAGGAGCTGCTCATGCTGGGAAGCAGGGAGGGTATGTGTGGAAGGGAAGAGAGAAGATGACTTATCCTCTCCTTCCACAGTGGGCCGTGAGTTGTCTGATCACTCTTGGGTCTGAGTGCCAGAAAATAGTTTAGGTGTGTACACCTCTAGCTTTAAACTCCTGTGTGGCCTGTTGTTTTCATTCATCCAGGATGAGCTTCACTGCAGTGTCTCAGAGAAGGTTTGGTTTGTGGCTGGCTCTTGAGGAGGCAAGATCTGTCCTTGGGATGAGGTCTTTCCCTGCTGTGGTATTTCTTCACCTCCTTCTGGGCTACCACTGCTCTAAAGACCATGTTTCCAGGAGTATGTGGTGGGAACAAGGTTTAAGCTGGGTTTTAATTCCAGATCTGAAGAGCAACATCTCTCCCAGTCCTGGGAGGATGAGTTCATGACTGGCTTGTGCAGAGGTGTGTGTATGACAATGCATCTGCTCACTTCACATTTAGATATAAGGAGAAATTTCTTTACTGAAAGGCTTGTTAAGTCTTGGCCCGGGCTGCCCAGGGAGCTGGTGGAGTCACCATCCCTTGGAGGGGTTTAGGAGACATTTAGATGCTCTACTTAGGGACGTGGCTTAGTGGTATGGTAGTGATAGGTATGGTTGGACTTGATGAACTTAGAGGTGTCTTCCAACCTTTGTGATTCTACTAGAGAGTGTCTGTAGTCATTTGAGATGCCTAATCTGTCTGACCAAGTCTGGCAGTGCCTATGGTGTGATCTCAGAGAGGTGTGTGGTGCTCCCATCCCCGGGTGCTGCTCTGGTGGTAGTGTTGCTTGGCAATGGAGTTGTCTGGCTCAGAGAGAGAGAGGAGTGGGGAGGAAGAGTCTTTCTTCATTGATTGCAGCTTATTAGCATGAGGGAATTCATTGTCTGCAAAAGAAGTTGGTGATAATTAAGAGAGTTAATAAATAAGGAATGTATGTGTACAGATTAGACAGTAAATAACTTACCAACTTCTTGATTGCCTCAGCATATCGCTTCTCTCTTCAGACCAAGTGTGGAGCAGGGGAATGATGGTGGCCAGAGCACAGAAGGGGGCTTCTCCATCCTCACCTGGAGACAAGGTTACCCCACCAGCCTTTGCTTTCCCTCGGGGCTTGGCAAGTGTGTCTGAGCCTGTCCCTGGCAGGGTGGGGACCGGGAGGTTGTTTAATGCTTTTAGTGCCATTTTCCGACAAATGGGAGATGTGGTTAAAAATAGCAACAGCCTTTTGCACTTGCCATTTTTTTTTAGGCATTTTAAGAAAGAGCTGTGTCCCTTTGTCTGGAAGGCAACCTGTCCTCCAAGGTCCTCTGGGACTGTGGAAGGGCTCCTGGTGGCCTCCCTCCCCATCTGCATGGGTTAACTGTCCCTTCGTCACTTAGTGGCAAGCCACATCGTTTCAGAGATGTGTTTTGCCTAATGGGAGCTAGGAAAGGTGTGGTGCCTAAAGGAAATACCTCTCCTGGACAGATAAACCCCAGCAAGACAATTCTTTTTTGTCTGGTTGCTATTGCTGCTTGGGTTTGGGGCAGGGGGCTGGGGAGGCGGGTGGAGTGTATCTGTAGATGCCACTCTGCAAGCTCAGGTTTAGCCATTTGTGTCCAGAGTTTAGCAGCATTCTAATTTTTAATTGCAATTCCATTTGTTATTCTCTCCCTTTCCCCCACCCTTCCCTTGGTATAATCTGGATCATTGCTCTCTGTAGCTGATTCCGTGGGAGACCAAGCAGAGTGCGTGGGTGCAGAATATAGAAAGGCAGAGCCATAGAATCTGTTATTTGCGTCATTCTAGGAGACAGGGCTGTTTGCCTGACAAATAGACAGAATTAATCCCGGGTTTATCAATATCTCTCTTTTGCTACAGTAGCCAAATACAAGTGTAAGGTGGTAGGGGGACTAGCTGCTGCTGCTGCTGTGGTTGTATTGGGGGGGCAACACGGGTGGGGGGCAGGAAAGACAGAGAAAGAAAGGATGATAAAATATACATCCATCTCCCCCCGTGCTGTTATTCTTGCAAATAGTCCAAAAGCTGAGATTTTGATCCAAATTGCTAACCCCTAGAAGGGGGTGGGGAACGGGGGGGGGAACAGGGACTACACTGTGGTGGGGGGAAGGTGTTTCTTGCAAGGGCTGGCTCTGCAGATTGCTCTCCCTGCCTGTGCTTCTGCATGGGATAAGTGTGTAGGTTTTGAAGGAATATCTCCCTGTCCCCAGTGCATATTCTGGGGTTTCCCCTGCCCCCACCCCCCCTTAAAAACAGGATTTTTGTGCAACTGTACAGAGAGCTGCACACCGCAGAATATGGGGCTTGCTAATTGACTCTTTTCCTCGAATTGAAGTGCCTTACTGCAAGCACAAAGCTCCAAGCACAGACATCTTTTCTGATGAACTAGAGCCTCTGAAGAGGAGAATCTGAACGTGACGTCAATAGCTGATAACTGACGCAGCCTTGCAAAGGAGTCTCAGGCTGGCTCCTTGCAGCCTGCAAGCCCTAATGATTCTATTTTTTCCCCAGTCCCCCCTCGTAGTGAATTACTAGAACGCAAACACACACACACAGAGCCTTTTTTCCCCCCTCATATATGTATTTATAGATCCTTTATTCTCCAAACAAAGGGGTTTTTTTAAGGGGGGAAAGGCACTGGGCGGGGAGGAGAGAATTTAAGAAAGGAAAACAAGCAACCCTTCTTTCTGCTGAGTGGAGTTCACTCTCTGAAACCATCTCTGCCTCTCAGCAAAGCAAGGAGCCCTGCCTGAAACCCACACTTCTGATGGCAAACTGGTGCATGGTGGTGGTTGTGGTTTTTCCAAAGCCCACTTGATAAAGACACTGCAAGAAGACAGACCCAATAATCCTTGCGAGGCAACAGGCAGAGAGGCACAGAGACAGACCCATTCCAACTGTGGATGAGGGGTTTGTGCAATAGGACAGCATGGAAGGCGGTCAGTTTGGGTTGTTTGATGTGGTTTGTTTGTTGGTCTGGTCCTTTTTGATTCTCTGCAATGATGCACCTAAAGCAGTTGTGGCTGGTGGTGCAGAAAGAAGCTG
>VWZO01020507.1:53932-103855 GCA_013396975.1 Bucco capensis | reverse complement strand
CGGTAGCCTACTAGCCGAACTTTTTAATCGACTTTTGCCTAACGGAGCAGATCACACGTTTATTTGGATAACTGTATGGTGGTTTTTATTTCACTAATGGAAAAATAAAAATAGACTAAAACTTCCTAAAAGTTCTCCTCCCCCCACCATTCTCCCTCCTCCACTCCTTCCAGGGCATAGCTGTGTTTAAAGGGGGGGGTGAAAAAAAAAATGGGTGTCCTAGTTGATCGAGATTGATTCATTAAAAAAAACACCCCATATCTTCGGAGCGATTCATTAAATGCTCCGTAATCGGGAGCCTCGGCTTATTTCGAGGTGGGGAGGGTGGGATTTACTGGGATCACCCCATAAATAATAGGGAGGGAGGAGGAGGAGGGGGAGGCGCCCGGCTCCACCGCGGTTTGGGGAGACCCCAGTGAGCAGGAGATGCACCAGGGAAGCGCTTGCCAAAGGCGCCTCCCTCCCCCCTGCCCACTTCCAACCTGATTTTAAGCAACTTGCAGTCCGGTGATCTCTCCGATCACTCTTTCCCTAAATGGTAGTGCCCCCGAAAAGGGTAAAAAAGGCAGAAAACGGGGGGAAACCCAGCCGAGGCGATGCTTTTGGACGAGGTGATTGCAAGCGAGCAAAAGCAGCATCAGCACCAGCTCTCTGGTTCTGAAACTGCCTTGTAGCATGTACACAGCACTGAGAGAGCATCTCAGGCAGGAGTTGGGGAAGCTGCATTTTCCCTCTCTTTGCAGTAATTAGCCAGCCCGGACTCCGTGGGCAAGAAATGAATAGCCAAGAGAAATCTTCCCTGCTTGCCGCCCCTCAAAAGAAGGAGCGATTAGGAGCAGATCTGTCCGTGCAGATCAGCCTCGTGAGAGAGACAAGATCTGAGCAGCAAGTTGGTAGCAGAGTGGCCACTTGACGCAACACAGGGGCCTATGGTTCGCCCGCCTGTAAAATAAAAAGGAGGTGGGGGGGCGAGGCGATGTCTCTACTGTCAGAAACTAGAAGAGCTCTCCCCTCTGCTCCCCCGACAGCGGCACGGAGGGAGATCCGGCTGAGGAAGGGCTGATCTTGCATTTCAGGGAAGGCTGCATTGGAGAGATCGGGCAAGGACCACAGGCGAGGCTAAGAGTTAATATTTCTCGAGAGATAAAAGAGATTTTGAAGACCTGTTTGCACTTTGGAAAAGAGTAAAAGGCCAGCTAAGGGGTAGGTGAGGAAAGAAGGCGAAGGAAAAGCACCTCATCTCTCCCCTCCCTCCATTCCTTCTTGCTCAGGACACGTAGCTTGAGCACTGGCTGGCTTGATGAAAACAAAGGTGGAAGGGTCACAGTATCTTTCAAGTAGGCTCGCATTTTCATAATTATTTATCCTCTTCTCTTTGGAGGGAAAAAAAGGCATTTGTCGTTCCCGATCGCCAGCAAACCTCTTTATGGGGGTTTTATCATTTAAGCTTGTTTTAAAAGGAGAGGCAAGGTAGTAGAGGGAACTTGGGAAAAACAGAAAAGAGAAGTGATAAGAGGGATCAACCAAGCTCAGGCTAAAAAAGCATCTTCTCTCTTCCCTGCCTACTGCCGTCCCTCCAGAGGATTGAAACCAGGAGTGTTTTGGGCGTGGGGGGGGGGGGAAAGGGAAGCAGCTCGAGTGACAATCCGAGCCCCGACGGTGCAGCTCCACATCTCTTTATCTTGCCAGCCAACTGTTGCTGCAATGCTAAGGGCTGTGGGAGCAAGAATGGGAACTGGGGGTAGGGGGAATTCCCCCGGCCGGGCTCGGCCGCAACTCCACCGGGCACGTCACCCCTCCCAGCCCTGCCCAGGCCAGCCCTGCCCTGCCCTGCCCCTCTCCCCTTCAAAGCTTCTGGCCGCAGCTAGGAAAATTCACCACGTAGGGAATCTCGGGTCCCGGGCCGCCCCGGCCCTCTCCTCTTCCTCTTTCCGCTCGCTCCGGGGCTGGCCTAGGTTCCCCGCGGGTGCTGGGCCGGCCTTGGGACCCTCTGTGCTGGGGCAGCGGGTGTGTGTCTCGCAGCTAGGTGAGTCGAAGAGGAGCAGCGACGTCCTTTCCCTTCTCGGTTTAACCCCGCTCGGTTTAACCCTCGTCTCCCTCTGCTTTTCCCCCACCTCAGGTGTGGTCACGCCGTGGAGGCCGGAGTCGCCGCGGGAGGAGCAGCGAAGGCCGTGCGTGGAGCAGGTGAGAGAAGCGCTGGAACCGGCTTTTCCTAACACACAGCCCTCGAGGGGACCTCGCACAGGCCGGGGGTTGCGGTTCCCCTTCCTGGGCACCCGGACAGGGAGGGGAACAGCATCCCCAGACCTGGCCTAACCCAGCACTAGGCCCCAGCCCGACGCTGAGCTAGGCTGCAGCCCCCAGCCCAGCACCTGTCACCCCTCAGCTATTCTTCCTTGTCGAGGGGAGATCAGGGCATTGAAAGAGAGCAGAAAAAAAACCCCAAACCCCTAAACAAACCCATGTTAAAGTTTGTATAAATTTTGTACAAAAAGGCTGTGGTCTTGATGAGGATAGAAACCTAGCATCATGGGGAGTGGGAAAAGAAAAGAAGTTAGTGGACTTTGGCTAAAATTGTTTTCTTTAAGTCAGCTTTCCTTTTTTACTCTGCAGTTAATGTTCTCTTCCACAGAATAGTTAAGTGTCTTTGTCTGACGTTTGCAGTTCTTGTAGTTTTTGTCTCGTAGTTTGGTTTTTGGTGTTTGTTTTTACCTGGAGACAGCCAGCAGGAATTTTTTGCTTATGACTGTGATGGTGAGGGAGAAAACTGAGAGGCTCATTACTGAACAGCACGTGGATTTAGAAGCAAAAGGACCCCTTCCCAGTAAAACAAGGAAACCCAGCGCCATTTTCAGTCGTGCTTGCTGATTGTCCCCTGTTCCCTTTCCTCACCTGGCAATTTTGGGTTGCAAAACTAAAAGTTTATAGATGAGTGGCTACAGCAAAGTCTCTTTACGTCATTTTGAATTTTCAATTCAATTTATGAGACCATCAAATACATAGGAAGGCTTCTTGCAAGAAGTCCAGTTTTGTCCTTTCCTTTTGGCATCTAGTTTCTTGACGGCTATTATCCACCCACGAATTGTGACATATGATTTGCTGTAAAGCAACAGAAATGCCTGCCTTCAGCAAGCTGCTAGGATGGCCAGATGACTTCAGAGGTGCCACCTGACTTAGGTCAACCACTTCATTAAGACCCATAAAGATTAGCAGCACTTTTATTGGTAGCAGCTAGTTTACCACCAAAACAGAGATGGGAGTGAAAAGCAGATCTGGTAGGCAAAGATGGAGAAGGCCTGTTAGAGCCTCAAGTACATCCACCTCCTAGACCAGCATTTTATCTCCCCCAAAAGAGGACATATCAAATACTAAACTGGTACTACTCTTGAGGTTTTTTAAAAGGTCAAGGCATATATTGCTAGGAGCGTGGGGTCAGTGCACGTTAATTTACGTCTGTTACTGCACTTAATACAATTATATAAAGGCTAAGGGCCTATGAATAGAATTGCTGCTTAAGGCCTCTGAGCCTCCTGTATTCCTGTTAGTTAAGGGCTGAGAAATACCTCCAACCATCTGTAAAAAATTGCTTTGTGAATATGGGCCTCATGAAATAATGATTAACACTCTTGCCCTCCCCTCCTTCTGCCTTCTCCCCCCCCCCCAATTTTATTAGTATTCAGATCTTTTACAGATCATCTGCACATCAGTTCTCATTCTCTCTCTTTTAAATCTGTTACCACAAATACATTGGGCTATAATATTTGCATGAGCTTTTGTATGCCACCATCTCATTTCTGCTTGCAGAGGTTGCTATAATAAGGGACACACGTGAAACAACTTTTATTATTACCTTTTCAGGCGAGTTTTGGTGGTTGTTTGTGTAGCTTTTGATGACTGTCAACTGTTGCTGAAATGCTAATAAGTAGTAGTTGTTTTTTTTAATATACATATGGAGGGGCTTTTTTGGTTTTTGGGGTTTGTTTTTTTAGACATGAAAATAAATACCTTTGGGCTTTTTTACTACCAGATAGACATTAGGATCAGCAGGGGCAGGTTAATTTGCTTGGTGTCACATCACACCAGCACCCAACAAAAACCAATAAAAGACAAGAAGTTGTTATATCTTATTCTTTCTCTGAAATGTTTGATGAGGACTACTTAAGGAGTGCTAAGGAGGCTTTGCTGACTTGCTGGCAGTGTCCATACAAGTCTCTTGTGCCAAAATAGTCCCACTGTTGTTATCACCTGTTTAGCATGACCACTGGAATTGCCCTGATAACCAGTTAGCAGGTCTTTGAGCATGCTTAGCTGCCACTGCTTGTATCTAATCTCGGACTGAAAACCCTGATGAAGGCTAATTAGCAGTAGAAGTGATAGGAAAGTGAACAGATTGATGGTGAGAAGCAGTCTGAGGGAAAAGAGAGTGTCGAGTTACCAAACTTGTGAGAGGAGGACTACAGCAGCCAAACTTAGCCTGGAATGAGACTGTGCTGTTCCACGTCAATTTCTGTTTGTAAATAGAATCCATTTCCATTTGTAACTAGAAGCAGGAAAGAGATGCCTTAGGACCTGCAGCAGTGTCCATGGAGGTGGTCTGGAGTAGGGAGAAGCTGCCCCTCATTTACATTTACATCCAGGCAGTTTTCTGCAGAAGTCACGTAGTGTTGTCGAGAGCAGTGCAGGGTTGGCCACAGGCCTGCATCTGCACACACAGGCAAAATCCCTGGGAAGAGGGAATGGGTATTTTTTTTCCTTGCATTTGGTTTTAATTCTGGATAGTCAAGCAGTCATCATTTGTAGAAGAGGGTTATAAAACTTGTCCCTGTGAAACTCCCAAGTTTCCACTTCAAGATGTGGCACCTTTGGTTTAGAGCTTGTTTGATGCTGTTGTTTGGGTGGGTTTGGAAGGATGAGAGAAGATACTTGCACGTGGAGAAATGCATCATGGTAGCAACATGACCTGAGTCTCATTGCTAATAAAGCTTTAGTCTCTGTAGATCTTCCCCAGGGTTGGTACCTGCTGTCACAGTCACAGCATGGTCTCCAGCACAGCTCAGGTGCTTCCTATGACCAGTGTTCCTCAGCTGTAAGTGGGCTGGCAAGAACATGCATTCTGGTACTGATGGTACCCTTGCTGGTCACCAGGATGCAGCATTAACCTCCTCAGGAGAAAAGGAACCATTCCCTCCAGTTCAGCCACAGGGAAACATGACCTCTGTGTTTGAGCAACGTTGCTGAGCTGTGGCCTTGTCAGTCCCAATAACAAGGCACCACCTTGTTCTCTACCAGGCAGGTGGAGATGAGACACGTGTGGGAGGAAGAGGGAGGTGAATTTAGTTTTATTTTTAGTTTTATTAGAGGATTCTCCCAAAGCTCTGTTCTCCTTGCTCTCCCAGGAAATAGCCAGGTGGCCACTTGGCTGTCAACTTCTCCATACAGCTGCAAGTGGCTGCTGCACTTGGGCACGTAGTTTTTTTGCAAAGGGCTTGGAGTAATGTGAGTTTTTAGGCTGAGAACATAGTAAACAATTTATGAAAAATAAAGTCAGGGTGTGCCCAGGCAAATGTGCTCCATCATCCCTTCTTTTCAGTGAGCTGTCTGTAAATAGTCTGGGATAATGTCATGCTAAATAACCTAAGCTGTCGCAGGCTTGGCCAGAGCAGACAAGGTTCAACTGCTTGGGAAACCTGGATGTTTCCAAAACTTTCTGAACAAGGGACCTGCAGAAAAAATTCCTTTTGAGAATGTGATTGTTTTAAATAATGCTTTTTCAAAAGGAGTGTGTAGTTGAAGGAGAAAACAACATGGAAAGCAGTGGGAAACCGCCATGGAGGTGTTACATCGAGCTGTTACAGGACATGATGCTTCCATTTTTCCTCCTCAGATTCTCTGCCCTCATGTGAACAGTTCTAGCAGCTCAGTGTGGGAGGCAGAAAGCACTGCTGAATCCAGGCCCACTGCACCCTTGAGCTTATAGCTTTACTGAAGCAAATAAGGTTACTTTCCAACAGAGGAATGGGGACAAGCACCAAAAGAACATGTGGTCCTTGCATTGCTGGTGTCCACCCTCAGTACAGGCAGAAGGAAGCAGCCTAGAAGAGAGTGTCTTTGATCTTGAGCTGAGTGAGTGGCACCACAGTGTCCACTCCAGGAAAAAAAACAACCCATCAGCATTTCCCAGGAGAGAAGTAAGGATGAAAAAGGCCAGTTAATTAGGAGAAGGGATGGGGAGAAAGTGGCTGGCAGACACCCCACTATCAGTTATTTAACAGAATATATAGCCAGCAATATTAATTGAACGTGAGTACTGTAAGCATCCAAAGAAAGACAGGAAAGCCAACACGGGGATGTCTCAGGGCCTTTGCCTTTCTCTGTCTGGAGAGCCTGACTGGGTGACTTGCTAAAATCCTGCCTGGCTGGTGTAGCTGGCCATGTCTTTAGTGGCAAGCTGATGCCAGGTCTCTGTCACTTTCTAGTTTCCTTTCTAAAGCTCTTTTGGTTCATTTTCAGCACGCTCTGTTTTGTCATGTTAGAAATGGCCTCAGTGCATTAAGAGAAGAGAAAAGCAGTAGCAGAGAAGAATGGGGATGTCTGTAAGCTCTTTATCTGTTAAGAGAACATGAAATATCCTGGCCTACCCCTTAGGAGTTGCTGGCTGTCCCAAGGCATTTTCCAGTTTTGCCACAGGTAGTCATTGCTGGTTTGCTGTTTCTTGGTACATCTGCAGCATGGGGATGGTGTAGCAAGGGGTTCCTGCCCCTTCCTTGCTCCTCAGAGTCTCCAGCCCATGCCTCCCAAAGGTAGGGCCAGGCAGAATTCCTGGTTCCTGGAAGAGGAATTGATTTTCCTCTCGAGGAGGTAGAAAGACACATCCTGAAACACAGGGAGAGATGAGATGGCTTTGGGAAGCGTCGTTTTTTGGCAGTGTGTTTGGTAACTTTCTTTTGCTTCCAAATCAGGACTTAAGGCACCAAAAAGAGAGAAATGACTTGACATAGTGACACGTAGGCTTTTCAAATAATCTGTCCACTGTTGCTTCCCAGACGCACCCTCCTCAAACCAAGGCTCCTCAGTCACCCTCCTTTCCTTCACGGCAACATCTGCTGGGGAAGTATGATATGGCACAGGTAGAGAAATGACTCAATGCAATTCCTGGTGTGAATGTGGCCAGAGAGTTCCTTGTTCTCCTCTTTCAATCCTACCTCTTCTTTTTTCTTTTTCATTTTAATTTACTTTTCCCCCTTATTTCTGCTTCATTGTTCCTCCTCTTTTTTGTCCTGACGCAGGCACATGGGCATTGTCTCTCTGTTTTCCTTCCATCGTGTCTCCCAGATTTCCACCCACCTCTATGGACACCTGTCCCTGAAAAGGGCCCTCAGCTGATTCCCCTGCTATGTTTTTTCTCCTGCATTGTTTCCTGCTATACATATATTCCTGGTGAGCTCAGGAGGCAGAGTCTGAGCTGCCAGTTCAGCAGACATGGTTGCCACCTGGGTTGGCCACTGTCTTCTGTCACTTGGACAATCCCAGAGTTCATCAGAGAGCAGAGGAAGCAGATGGCAGGACCTGTCAATACAAGGGTGAGAAACCTCCCTCCTTGGCTGTAGAGTTTGGTGTGAAGGTTCCTCACCTTCCTTGCTTTGTAGGTAAATGTGAGTGAGTGTGGGGAGCTCTGCTTGGCATGCTTGTCATGTCCAAATGGGAGCCTAAAAGTCATCTAGAAGGACCTATGGCACTGACTTCTTAAACCCCAATGTTTTTCTTATATGTATATGTTTTTCTCATATATATATATAACATATACATATTAATTTCTTTATCTATACATATATATATCTGTTTGGGAGAAGGAACAGAAAAACCACTGGGTTTTGTTTATAAATTAAAAGACTTTCTTTTATATTTAGTATCAGCCAAATGCAACTGATTTGTTTTAGTGCATGACAGCAAGGAGGTAAAATGACTAGGATAGGAAGAGAAACAATTAGATCTTTTTTATTTAGTGTTTATTTTATTTTTACTAGCCAAACTGAACAATAAATTGGAAAATCAGCATTGCCTTTTGTTTTGTTGTTGGTTGGGGTTTTTTTTGAGTTTCTCCAAGTCCTTTCTGGTTTGGCTCTTTAAAATAACAGTGTCAGAAAGCAGGACTTGTCTTGCATCATGATTTCACATGCATGCAGTACCTTTATCATAGCAATGATCCAAGGGGCATTTGTAGTTCTTGTTGAGTTTTTCTTAGCTGCTATTTGTGAATGCACAAGGCTCTGTTTGAGCATGCAGATTGTTTTATGGATACCTGGACAGATGCAAATCCATGGTAGAAATAATAAAGGCAAAGTGTTATCCTTTTCTTGATAAATTTTACCAACATTTCCAGATGATTTAGTGATTTCCCGGTTTTACTGTACACTAAGAAAATTATAGTTCAGTTCATAAATATTTGCTTTTTTTTTAAGGCCTATTCAGTATTAATGATACTGAAGCACAGGGCAGACTATTTTGTTATATCCCAGTTTATTGAGTTCAGGATCATTTAAAACCAAAGCAGTGTTTATTGACCTGGGATTGCTGCATTTCTGCAACTTCCACTCAGTTTTTAACCCCACTTTTCAGCACAGAGCCAGGAAGACCTTTTATAGCTGGCTGGATTCCTCAGCAGTCTCTTGTGATACAAAGCCTTGCACTTGATTTGCAAACCCAGCAGCTGTTTCTTGAGTGAAGTAACTGCATCCTGGTCCAGCAAGGGCTTTCCTCATCCAAGCAGCCTTCCATATCAGGACCCCAGCAGGGAGCACATGCTTCCAGGGAAAGGCCTTTTGTCTTGCACTAACACAGCTGAGAGGTTTTTTTCTTTCACCCTTCCTTTTCAGAGTGGGTAAAAATACCTTGATTGTGTTGAAAAATCAAGTTATTGCTGAATTTTACTTCACTTTGAATTGTCCTGTCCCAGAAGTGAGAGCAAGCCCCTAGCAGCCCTCCCTGAAGGATCCTGAGCTCTGGATTTCTCGTTGTTCTTTGGAGCAGTTTCCATAGGGTACAGTTCTGGTACTCTGTGAGTGTTTCACTGCTCACATGTGTAGCAAACCCATTAGCAATTGATACTCTGCCTTTATTAAATCACTGCCCCATGCTACATCTACTCCAGGGCACACTGGGACTACTCAAAGCCCAAGAGCAATATTTGGTTTTCCAGGTCATCTCTGCTCTTGCTGTCAGAACATGAGAATGAGTTGGGTTTTGTTTGTTTGACTTGGGTTTTTTGTTTGTTTGGGGTTTTTTTTGTGTGTGTGATTACTCTTCTATATGTTTTTTAACAGTAAGAATTCTTGCCTGGCAGCTGACTAGAGACCTTCCCAACTTGTATCACACAAACCATTGGTCTCTCCTTTGTTAGCTCCCTGGCTCGCTTCCTCTTTTTGGTTAGTCCTAGCCAAACTAGACCTTCCTCAGCATACAAAGATCTGGATCGTGACCCTGCCAAAAGTGAGAATCCTGCAGTTCAGCCCTCAGTAAGCAAAATATGACCATGTCCTTCCATGTCAACAGGTTTAAAGCATGCCAAGGGAACAGGAGTGTTTGAAACCCTAGCAAAGCTGCTCTGCTTTCTCCTCATTTCCCCTCCTATATGCTTCAGGAGATGATGGCGTCAGTTCTGTTCCCACAGTAAGGCCATTAGCAAAACTCCTTCAGTCCTGGCCACAAAAAGTGCTGCTTCAAGAGTGATAATATTTTATTCTGAAGTTATTTCCCCTCTTTTGAGGCATATTTATCCCTTGCATTTGTTTTGTTCAGTTGATAGATGTTGATATACAATAGAAACACCATGGTTTAGCTGGGTTTTTTGCTGTCCAGATGTAAGCAGATATTCCATGCAATCTGAGCAAAAATCTGATGAGACTGGAAGGGAAGAAAACATTAGTCTGCATAAATGAACATTTATTGCATTTCATCTGTTTTTTTTCATCCTTCTCAGATTAAGTTGGCTATTCTGATCTAGAAAAGACCACAGCCCATCTCCCTCCTCATCATGTAATACCCCAAAACCACTACTGAACTGACTGAACCACCTAAGAATGCCACACACACACCCCCCATGTGTATAAATTTTAGCTCAAATTAAATAGTGGTCATTGCTTTTTGCTCTTCTTAAACTAAAATCAGTCTCTTGATCCCTTGCTGTGAAAGGCAGTTTGTGTATAAACTTGTAACAGGTATAGGAGGTCTCTTCTTTCTGCACAAGGAGCTGTTCGTTTTCTAGCTAGGGGAGCAGGTCTCTTCTAGACTTCAGTGGAGAAAGCAGCAGATGATTTTTTGCTGCTTTTTTCCATTTCCATTTGTCCTTGAAGGTCAGAATTATTTTGGTGATCACTTCATGTCACAATTGTTGTAATGTCTCTGGCACAGGGACTCAGAAGTCAGGAACACATACCTGAAGTGCCTAACACAGCACAGGAGATGATTTTTTTTTTTGTTCCCTCTCTAGTGATAAAGCAACCATAAGCCAAACATTGTTTAGTGTACAATCCAAATTTTCCTAAAAAAATCCACTTACTTAATTACTGGTTGCTTTCATTGGGGGACTTCTGCATCTGTATGTACCATAGACATTGCTTCCAATAGTTATTCCTCAATTCAAAATGCTTTTATTTCTTGACTTGCCTTTTCCTGCTGCCTTCTTGAGGAGCTTGAACCTCAGACAAGCAAGTTAGAAGTTTTAGGCCATTGTTTTTTTAACCTGCTAGATAGTCCCCAAGCCATACAGCATTGCTTTCTATCTCAACTTAAAGAATACATGCAGGCTTGACTTCTTAGTGGAAGGAGCATTCGGAAGAGCTTTATTGTATTGATTCTCAGATTAGGCAGGGTTGTAATGGAGACCTGGAGGATGTTTTAAGAGTTGCTTAAGTTGCTCCATTTTGCCAGGAGAAGGAAGCCTTCATGCAAGTTTGACTGTGTCTATGTTTATTCAAGGTCTGGTATGAAAGAGACTCACCCCCCCTCCCCAAAATAAGAAAGATAAATGCGTTAGACATGATTCAGATTCCAAGCCCATGTATGTAAAGGCCAAATGCAGCTCCCTTGCCTTACTTTATTTACCATAGTCAATGGAATTATTTCTCTGAGTTGCCAGAGTAGAAAATGGCATTAAAAATGAGCCAGGATTATTATTCCTTTGAAAAAAAAATCATTTATATATATAAAATAATATTTATATAATCATTTATGACGAAGCAGAGAAAAAGAAAAAAAATAAAACTTTATTCTGTCATCCTTGCTACAGCTATTTCATTGCTATAAAGTGCATGCTGGGTGTTAGAGCTAATAAAACAAAACCTAATCGCATGCTTCCCTAACAGTTTTAAACCCATCTTGCTCTGTCCCAGGAATCTAGTCCTCACACAGGTAAGCAGCATCTGCTCTGTTGGCAGTTCAGACTCATGAAGCAAACATGTTTTAGCTCAGTCTCGTGCAAGCCAAAGTCTCCTGCCCATGGAAAACCAACCAAGCAGATTGAGGAGGAATTGTTTTTATAGGAATGTCACCCAAAAGTAGGAAGGAAAAATAATTCCATTGAGTTAGTAGTGCAAGATCCATTTTCAAGAAGCTTGGATCAGAAAATAACAATTGTCAGAGCATCACTCTTTCATCTGCTAATAGAAATAGTATTCAATCAAAATGAATATTAAAAACCAGTGGATCCTCTCTTTATATTTACTCCATAGCAGCAGTCATATTTTCCTTCTAGTTCTTTAAATTCTGATATAGAAAATACAAAAAAAAAAAACAACCCAACCTTAAGGCTGGCGACTTTCCCCCCTCCCCCTCCATTTAAACTCCTGATTAACAGTTTATTTCCTTGTAATTTCTTGTTGACAATCCCAGTCCTTGCTTTTTATTTGCTGTTTTACTTTGTGTTTCTTTTGGGGCAGACTAGGAAGCACATTAGACTTTCTGTTTGATTCTAACCCTCTATTGCTATCTATATCCCTAATGTTTTCCTTAGAACTCTCTTGTCTTTCAGATGAGGATTTCCCCTCTGTAACCTGACCTTTCTCTTTCAAATCACTAAATAGACTGAAGTTTTCTTCTCTTGAGCAGTCCCTGGCTGGGCTATTCTCTTCAGGTTTGAGGCTGTAAACTCTTCTGTAGCTCTCAGTAAGTCTGATTTTGTGAGGAGTTGAAGCCAGCAAATCTGCTCAAACAAGTCCATGTGTGCAGGCTTGGGGACCTGGCAGCTATTTGGATGGAGGATGGGAAGACAGGGAAAAGCCCCAGAGAGTAAGTTTTGGTTTTAATGGCATATACCTGCCAGGATCATCAATAAATATGACAGCAAATGTCATGAAATTCTCTGGCTTGTTTAGGACATCTAACACTGAAATTAAGCTGTTTGTTTGCTTGCTTCGTTTGGTACTAGAAGAGAAAGTTGCTTCTAATACCCAAATATCTGCATCAAGTCTGATCATTGTGATTGTTGAAACCTTTGGTCCTGAGTTAGTTCAATTTAGAAGATGCTAACATCTAGAAATGAGGATACCTGCTTGAAAAATCTGCCAAACCAGGGATCGGTCTCTGTAATTTGTCTGAAGGCTATTAATGATGCTATTAGATTAACAGCCCTTGCTTTTCTGTCTGGAAAAGTTGTTCTAGTTGCTGTATTCTCTTGTTTTGGTTAGTTGGGATTTCCCCCCCCTTCCCTCCATCCCTTTGCAATGAGAAACCTAACTATTGAACTCTGGAGATGGGTGTACACTCCTTTATTCTGCTTTGTTCACTTCTCTTAGGAGTGTAAGCTTGCTGTCAGGCACAGTCTGAAAATCACTTGGAGTCTCCTGTGACCCCTGGTGCAATAACTGTGCCGACAGCAGAGGGAGCATTAAACTCATTGCCCACGGTAAAGTGTGGGGAGTGATACCCATGTTCCTAGAATCCTTGTATGGGTAGGATGAGCTCATTAGCCTTCTGGCAGTCATCCTAGGAGGGACAACTCTGATTCCAAACCCAGGCAGATGGAGCTCATTTAGCCCTGGAAGGCCTTCCATCTAAGAGGTCAAACCTCCGTCCTAAGGACTTGGCTGCCAGCATCCAAGCTTGCTAGGCCCTGGCAGATGAGCCTTAGGACTAAAGGGTGGGTCCAGCTCTGTGCATGCTGTGTCTCACCTAAAAAAATCCATCGTGCAGGCTCGAGGGTGCTATCCGCTATCCTCTTTTTCTCAGCGCGCTTGGAAAAGGCGCTGATGAGGAGCATGGATGGAGCCCTTCCTGGATCTTTGTTTGCGAAGCTTAGCCACGATGATGACGACGTAAGCTTGCTGTCCCATCTGAGTGGCCTGGCTGCTGAGAGCTTTTCTGGAGGAAATAGCCTGTCTGGAATAGTCATTTGCTCCCTCTCAGCTGTTAAAAATGATTAAGAAGGGGTAAGATGGCAGCCTGCTCTGGCAGAAGGCTATGTACAGGAGAAAGCTGTTGGTGACTCTACCCAAACCACACTGAGCAGGAGTTGGAGACAGCCTTTTCAGCAGGGCCTGGTGGGAGAAGGGCAAGGGGTGATGGTTTGAAACTAAAAGCGGAAGATTTAGACTGGCTAGAAGGAAAACATTTTTTACACTGAGGGTAGTCAGACACTGTCCCAGGTTGCCCAGAGAGGTGGGAGATGCCTGATCCCTGGAAATATTCCAGGTCAGTTTGTTTGGGGCTCTGAGCAACCTGCTCTAGTTGCAGATTTCCTAGAGTTGTTCCATGCTGTGCTGCAAGTTCTGATAGATACTTCTTCTGAAGCTGGGACACTGATAAATGTACTTTGCTGTGGGGACTCTCCAGTGGCTAATAAGGCATGCATGCACCTTGCAAGCCTTTCCATCCAACCTGGGAGATGTCTTCCTGGTGGCCATCTTCTCCCACAAAGCTTGTAGGACCTTAGTTATCCCTGAGCCCTGTCTCCAAGGGCCAGCCCCAGGTGCAAGAGTTGCTGCCCACCCTGATGCTACCTGCCTGGCTGTGCTCTGCACACACACATCCACATGCACACCCAGAGTGGGATCACCAGCCTTGTTGCCATAGGAAACCAGGCTCCAAACAAGCAAGGTCAGAAGGCATGAGCTCATTGTTTTTTCCTTTACAGCTCCTTTTTTAAACTACTAGCAGAGGGTTGGGTTTTTTCTTCATTGGGTCAGGTGTGTTCTTCGATGCAAAGTCCTGGAGATCATGGCTCTGTTCTGCAGGACACTGTGGTGTCTTGTGGAGTTGGTCTGGTTGCCCTCTTTGTCAGGCCTTAGCTCATCCCCTAGTCATTCTCTGCTTGATTTGGTAGTCAGACTAGCTGCTTTACCTTGCAAGTTTCCTTTCTGGTCCCCAGCTTCTTGTTGATAGTATCTCCCATAATGAATTTGATCTGACTGCAAAGTCTTGCCCACCTTGAGAAAAGTAGCAGCATCAGAGGAGCAAGGGATGTTCTCCCATGGATTGCAGTGTTGGCATGGAAGGCCAAAGCAAAGTCATTGGGGGTTAAATCTTAAGGAGGTCTCTAGTCTGGTTAGGACTAACTGAAATAATCTTTGCTTTAGCATAAATATGTATAGACCATTCTGACTAAGCCTTTAAAATAGAGGTGCTTGTGTGGCTGAGTGTTTGTGGATGTGAGCCACATGCATCCTGTGACCAAGATGCTGACCAGCCACCCCTCCAAAGTGATGTCTTGGTGACAGATGGAGCAGCAGTGTCTGCTGTCAGGCTGGGCAGCTGCTCTAAGTGCCACCAGCTGGCAAACCTTCCTTCTCCTCACTGCAGACCATATTCTTTACCTCTGAGTGTAGTGTAGGCTACAGAACTAGCCCTGGGCAGGAGACTAGATGGGTACCAGAGGCCCCTTAGCTGCAGACATGGATTGCCTCCCTGGTCTTCTATATCCAGGTGGGTACTTTCAGCTTCTTGCAAGGATGGGGTGACTGTGACCAGAGGAATGTGAGGTTAGTGACAACAGAGGCATGAGCAACTTCTCCCCATAGGGCACATGGAACCCATTCTTCTGGTAGTTATTTGTGTATAACCCTTCTTTCTCTAGTACAGCAGCACAAGTGCCTGCTGTTTTGACCAACATGCTTATTTGGCAGAGTCTCTTTCTTGCCATTTCAGCATGAATTGCTGCATTCTCTTCTAGAAAACACAATTACCAAGTACAAACTCTAAGGAGCAGGAGTTCTTCTGGGTATGAATGTGTAAACCAGCTTAATTAGTGATAAAGCATCACACATATTCCTCTATCTCATGTAAAGATGAAATTAAGGTGCCTACTAATGGGCATAGTTATTTGGACGTATATTTGTCATGTAAGAATAAATCCAGCTTATTCTCACTGTCTTTCCTGGTTGCATCCCCATGGTTTGGACTGTTCTTGGTGCCAAGCCATGACACATCTGTAGCCTGGGAGCTGTGATGTCCACAGAGGATATCATCTGTGATTAAAAACCTTTAGTAAAGCAGCCAGGTAACAAATCACTTAGTACCTTCTCAGATACTAAGTTTGCTGCCACGATTCATAGAAATCCCACTGACAGGATGCACTTGGGCAACATTTTCTTCTTGCTTTGGCCATTCAGACTCTTGTAGGCTCTTCACAAAATGAGCATCATGATGGCTTTGTGTCAGTAGAATCTTCTTTCTGAAATGTCCATTGGAGGCTGATGTAAGCCCTGGCTGAGTTTAGCCAGGCATGTTGCTAGAGCTTCATTGGCAGTGGTCTGTATCATTAGCCAGGAAGAAGTGATTCCCTTCATCTGATTATTTGGTTAACTGAGAAGAGTTGAAAATTCTTGTTAATAATACTTTACAAATCTACAGGTAAAAACCAGAAAGGATGCTAATGTCTTGGGGCAAACTAGTGTTGATACAGTGCCATGTAGATGGCTGGTAGCCTACTGAGGCTGTGCTGAGCATCTCAAACTGGTGTGTCTATATAAGTAAATAAAGTGTCTATGGTGTTTTTGCTGTTCTGATAGACTGATAGTTGGGTGAAATCATCTGTGGCCCCAGTGCTGTTTGCTTAGCTCATGGGAGCTACTCTTCTTATCTCAACAATTTAGCCAAGAGAACTGGGTTTGGCTGTGAATTTTGTCTGGATGTAACTCTTTGTTTTGATGGTAATTGAGGCAATTCCTTCACTTGCCACAAACATTGCTTAGAGTGAGACTGTCCCATGAAGTGATACATTTACAACCCACCCAAGACTTCCCTGATTGCTGCATGCAGACTTCAAGTTCAGGCATGCACCTGAAGACAGAAATGCACCAAGTAAGGGTAAAATAATCATGCTGCCAGTGATTTGGGTGACCAAGCACCCCTTCTCAGTACTAAGGTCTGGAGTGGTGAGTTCCTAAAACACACTAAGCAGTCATTTAGCAAACAGCTTGTGAGCAATCTCATAGGCAGAAATATTTTGGCAATGACACATTGAATAATTTTGGAAGAATATGTCTGATCACTGACATTTTGGAGGGGGGAAAAACCTCTCCTCAATGCATTGCAGGAAATAATCTTTCCAGCTAATAACACAAAACATGACTCCACTTCAAAGTATTGAACCTTCTGAACTTTCTGCTAGTCCTGACTGGAAGATGTCTGTCTAGATGTGAGAGCCCAGCAGTTCCCTGAACAGCAGCAGAGCTGTGACATGATGGCATGAAAACCCCAAACCTATCTGGCTGCCTTGGTCCCAAGCTGAAATTTGCAGTTGGCTGGTTTTCTTAACCAAAATGTCCAATGCTTATGTTGGGATGTATCGAATAAAGGAATTGTGATTTGAGGTTTGAGACAAAATTCACTTCTAAAAGCTGTTGTACATAGTATGTGTTTGGAAGAGCAGTTTTTGGTAGTCATAGCTCAGACACCTCTGCTGACTATGTAAAGCCTGGAGGTAGATCCAGAACAGTTTATAGCTCATGGTCTTATGCTTGGAGTTTTGAAATGGAGTGCATTAAGCGGAGTGTGAGCAGCAGCTCAAGGGAGCTTCTCCTTCCCCTCTACTCTGCCCTGGTGAGGCCACATCTGGAGTCCTGGCTCTGCTTCTGGGTTCTCCAGTTCAAGAGAGACAGGGAACTACTGGGGAGAGTCCAGCAGAGGCTAGGAAGATGTTGAGGGCCCTGGAGCATCTCTGGCAGGAGCAAAGGCTGAGAGCCCTGGGGCTGCTGAGCCTGGAGAAAAGCAGAGCGAGAGGGGAGCTGCTCAGTGCTCAGCAAGAACTGAAGGGTGCAGGGAGCAAGAGGTTGGGGCCAGACTCTGCTCAGTGGTGCCCAGGGACAGGCCAAGGGGCAATGGGCACAAACTGGAACCCAGGAGGTTCTATCTGAACATGAGGAGAAACTTGTTTGCTGTGAGGATGCAGAGCCCTGGCCCAGGCTGCCCAGAGAGCCTGTGGAGTCTCCTTCTCTGGAGACACTTCATACCTACCTGGATGTGATCCCAGGCAAGCTGTGGGTGACCCTGCTTTAGCAGGGGAGTTGGACTAGATGATCCGCAGAGGTCCCTTCCAATCCCTACTGTGCTGGGACCGTGGGATCTGCTGCAGCTGTACAGACCCTTTCTTGCATCATTCTCTTCTGTCTTCTGGTTCTCAAGCATGCAATGACTACTCTAGCACAGGCAAACTAGTGTCCTTCTGTTACAATTTGATGGGACATCAGCATTAAAGTGACTTTGTCTTGACTGCCCATCCATCACAGGAATGAAAATGCAGCAAACCCCACATTTTGCAGTAGAATTTATCTGTCAGTTGCATCTGTCTTGGAAAGAGTAGTTAAAAGGGCAAATGAGTCAAGTTGCTTCTAGTTTTAGCTTCTGTTTAGCAATAAAACTACTGAAGATGGGTAGAGATGGAGGCTCCAGCCCTGGGCAGCCTGGGCCAGGGCTCCACCACCCTCAGAGGAAAACAGTTCCTTGGTCCCAAGTATCCCTCTTGTCCCAGCTCCATGGGAATGCTGAGGTGGGTGTCTGTGAGCATAGGGACTGGCCTTCTTTCTTCAGGTTTCTTTCCTCAGCAAAACAATAATTTAGCAGAATGCCTGATGGGTTTGGAGGGGTTGTTTATGGTAACTACTTGAGTTCAACAGTGGTTTTGTATTTTCTTTTATTGTTGCTAATTTGAATTTATTTTAAAAAGGGGAATTAAATTACCCAGACAGGAAGATGTTGATGCAAATTTCCTAACTGCTAAGATAATAAGATTGAAATTAGGAGCATGTACATATCTTGAAGAAGCATCAAAAATACATAAGTACAATTTAGGGACCTTAGAAAGATTTCAGTTTGAACAGGATTGTGATTCCTTGACTTGCTTAGTGCAGGTCTTCTGTTTTTTCAAATGCCATGGCCAGGACTGAAAAGCTTTTCCCTTGCTCAGTGATTCAGCAGGATTGCGTGGAACCCTACCCCACAACAATATGGTGTGGCAGGCTTCTCCCCACTTGCTCCAGAGGAGCCCTGAGACTCCCCAGAGCAAGCCCTTTGCTTCACACTTCCATTCAGTTGATTGCAAGGAGGACAGCAAGGCTCATTAGGCAGACCAGAGTCTGCTGCTAGATTCTTGTTCATGGGAGACCTTCAATAGATCATCCACTGCCTTGGGAAGAAAAATATGTTGACTACTCCCTTGGTCTCTGCCCCAGTGTGAAGAGAAGGGGCATTGCTCACTTTCATCTTCATCACACTTCTTTTCTAGGGAATTCAATTTAGCTTCTCTAAGGTGTTCCCCTTGCTTTCTCTTCTTACATTCTCTCCATCTCCACTCTGACTCCCAGGATGCCTCTATTCTGAGAAAGATGACACCAACTCTCTGTTCATTTTGCTGTTCAGGTCCTGTCTTTTTCTGCAGATTCCTCAGGAAAGATTTCTTCTGCCAGACCTCTCAGAGGAGATCTCCCAGTGAAATGGCAATGCTAACAGGTTGCAAAGGGTGATAAACCCAACAGGCAAGGGATCTGTGGAACCAAGCAGCAACCCCTGCCTGTCTTCTGCAGCAAAGCCTTGCACTGCTCAAACTCTATTTCTCTCTTGTCCTCATGCCCCTTAAGGTATGTTTTGGATTAGGCTGACTTGGAGCATTAGCTTCTCAACCCCCTTTTGGTTTTTTTCATGCTTTTGCCTGTTCTGGGATGTATGGGAGGATGGCACCATATCAGTAACAACAGGAAAGGCATCAGCACAGTTCCTCTAGCTTCAATTTGTGTGCGCTAACCAAGGAATTCCTGCCTCTTCAAGCTAGATTGTTCCTGTCAAGGCTGCAGGTGGAAAGTCATGCTTTGGAATAGAACTTGAAGAAGTAGAGTCAAATGAGGGTAAATGGTCTTTCTAAATGTAATCCAAGGAGGTCTTTTTAAATAGCTGATACCTTTGCTTCTCTCATCCCACTTGCTGCTGAAAGACACAAGCAACTCATCAAGATGTTTTATCAAGTCAGTGATGTCCATATTCTTGCACAAAAGTGACTCTTCTTTTCCCTCACCCACTGAAAAAGGAGTAAGAACTACAACACTGGGAGAGAGGTGACCTCTCTTGTATCAGGGCATGCAGAATATGGCCAAGACTGGGTTTGAGATTGACTTATTTATTTATTTTTCATGTGTACCTCATGCTTAGAAATACAAATCTTTGGATTACTGGGAGTTTGGAAAATTGCATCCCTAGTAACTGTTTTTTTGCAGGTTATTTGTATCTGTCTGGTGAGCCAAAGCACAAGACTCTATCAGTTAGTTTGTCTAGTTAATTTGGGAAGTGAATCAGCCTTGCTGAAGATCTCCTTGGGAGCATTTTGTGCAGTTTGCTGAAGAACTAGGAATTCTTTTTTCTTTTTTAAATCATAACAGAAAAAAACCAAACAACAACCCTATTTGAGTCCCCAGGACCTTGAGTAAAAATCAAGACCTGTTTTTTCACTCCCCAATCTAATAACTCAGGCCTCAAGTGGGAGCAGAAGAGGTGTAGAGACTCTGTTTGGCACTGGGATGTTTTAGCTCCCTCTTGACATAGGATTCCCTGCTAGTACTCTGAGCCCCAGGCTAGTGAAACAGGTCCACTTTGCTGCAGCAGGATTGAGCAAGGGACAAGACAGCAGAAAATGAGCCCAGAGGGGACTATGCCAGTTCCCCTGAAACAAATGGGAGCTGGATTAAGCCTAAATCTCTAATTACAGAGGGGTAATAGTCTGTCAGAACTCCCACTGAAGCAAAAGGGAGCTGGATCCAGCCCAGGAGTCTAATTGCATTTTTCCTTGCCATTTTTGTTCCTATATTTTGTTTACTCTGGCTCATCACTCCATTATTTTGTCATTATTATGATGGGATTAGTGGCCATTAACTCTCTGCTTTCTGGATGGGATGACTTGTTCCCAGTCATTGATGTCACTGGTGTGTGTCAAGAAGGTTGGTATGTTCTGCTGGAGATGGCAAGAGCTAGATGAACTGATCCTATGGTTGAAATGTATCAAGGCTTACATGTTTCTTCTCAGTGCTTTAGAGACCCATGCTGCTTTTCTGTGGGCAGAAAACAAGAGAGTGTAAGGCCACACCAAGATCTTTCTTCTCCCTTTTTTTTCATCCTGGAGTTCATACCAATACCTCTGATTTTTCCACTGTGAGGACTGGATTTATGGAAGGAATTTGTAGTAACCTGTTGTTTTGGGGCACCCTGATACATCTCTTCACTTTGGTCAATACCAGATTCCCTTCACCCCCAACAGCTTACCCAGGATCATCNCCTCAATCTGAGCAGCCTTGTCAGCCTGTGCCAGGGCTCTGCACCCTCAGGGCAAAGAAGTTTTTCCTCCTGTTCAGATGGAACCTCCTGGGTTCCAGTTTGTGCATGTTGCCCCTTGTCCTGTCACTGGGCACCACTGCAAATAGACTGGTCCCCACTTGAAATACCTGTCAAATCCATTTTAAAAGATTGACTAAACCAGGTTTTGGATAAGGAGAGAGTTTCATCAGTTAGGACTGACATAAAGGTATGCAGGGCTTCTTGATAGAAGTGCAAGGACAAGGTGGTGTTGTCCTGTATCCCTCCCCCTCCCTGGTAGCAACAGATGCAAAGGGTGATCCACCTCCCAGCAGTGAAGGGCTAGCTCTGGCAGAATTCTGCTAGAAGAGGGCAAAGTGCAGGTTCTGTGACACAGCTTCTCTAAAGAAACCCCTAGATCCTTTGTAATTCAGCAGCTGAGCATGTCTTGAAACACTAGCATCAAGATACTGGCTAAATAGTAAATAATTGAAAATTGGGTTAGTAAATCTTCTCTTTCCTAAAAGAAAAAAAAAAATGGAGAAAACACACCATAGATGTACATGCAAAATGTTTTCTGCTTTTTGGACAGAGTGTATGAAGAAAACTATTGGAGCAAATAGTGATGGTCAAGAAAATGAAGTTCATGGTAAGCAGGGAAGAGCTGATTCTTCTGCAGAGTGCAGACAGATAGATGGGGCTGGGCCTCTCCCTAAGTGCCACGTTGGCTCTTGACACAAAGCCTTTTCCCAGAGTTAGGTGGTAACTCTTGAAACAGGTTCTTTACCCATATTTCAAGATCTGAAAATCAAGGTCCATATCCCTGCTTCTCAGTGTTTGTTGCAGATCTCTGTGCTCCAGTCATGATGCTTTTGCAGGCAGACTGAAGTCCCAGGCTCTGGGTCTTGGGCAGGTAGTTGGCAGTGTTAGTGATCCAAGTCCATGGCATGGACCTGAATCCTTACTGGCATGCATGAGAGAAGTGGCTCAAATCTTTGCAGATGTTCACAGCAGGAGCTTTGGCCTGAGGTTCCTAGTCAGGTAAAAATGTGGAGAGGGTTGCTCGTAAGATGCTTGGAAGTTTTCTGCCAGTGTGTCCCACAGAACTCTGGTTTAACAGATTGCCTTTCTCTGGAGGGAACTGAATGCATGTGCTTACAACAGGAAGGTTTCTGCACTCACTTCTTAGCAAGAAACATGCCATAAAGCCCCAGCCAGGAGGTGACAGGACTGGGGACTAATCCCAGAATGGTTGGTGGTCTGGGTGGGTTTCAGCAGATCAGAACCCAAGAGGCTTTTGTGCTCAGACTCCAAGAGGACCTTGCAGAAGTCATAAGTGTGTGTGTGTGGGGGGGGGATTGTTAGAACAATGGCTGTTGACTTTAGTGGTAAAAGTGCAAGAAGAAGGATGTTTGCGGCTTAATGCAGGATGTTTTAACTTTGCAGAAGGTAGTTCTTGCTCCTCTCTTACCTCTCTGGTCCTCTGCCTGGCACTGTTGGGATGTTTGTCAGTGGGAGAACTACCCCAAAGAGCCCTGCAACTGGCCACTGGCTCCACTGGGACCATGAGAGTCCAGCTCAATGCCAGACCTTTTAAAAAATACAGTCTGAGAGAAAGGGGTTTGCAATCTGAAATGAAAGCCTTGGGTTAACCCTTTGGAAGGGAGGACTTCTAAAAGGGAGGGGAGTTGTCTAGGGAAGCACTAGGAGGTTCTGATGCACCCTGAAAGGGCTCCTAAAGAGTAAAAGCAGCAAGTCCATCATCCCAGCAGGGGTGCAGGTCCTCTTTCTTTGCATCCCTTGCAACAGTTGCTTCCCATGTTTAAAAGCACCTTTTCCTAGTTGGAATCATTGTCTTGATGAATGATTAATGGGCTGAGAAGTTGAGCTGGCTTTGTTTGCTAAGGCAGCAATATTTAGGGAACTCTTGCAAATCACCTGCCTAGCACTAATTTCTAGCGATTAGCAATGCTTTTCTGCCTTGGTTTAGGAGTTAAAAACAGGACTGCTTCTGGATTATATTGGAGAGAAGTTCCATATCTCCTTTCAGTAAAAGTTAGTTACACCTCTCGAGTGCCGTTTAGCGATGTCCTGTGTTGCTTCAGCGAGCAGGTTTGGGCTCAAAGGAGGGGGATTGCGGCCGGAAAGGAGAGCAAAGCTTGCTTTTTGGCAGCAGCTGTACAAGTGGACACAAGGTGCACTCTGCTGCTGCTCACCTTGGGTATTTTCGAGCTCTTGCTCTGCTCAGAGTGCTTCCGATGACCTTTCACTGCCTCGGTCCCCTCAACCGGACCCGTTAGGGGCTCTCCATAACAAAACCCCTGTTAACCCTTCCCTGCCCAGCACCTTCTCAAAGGCTTCCTTTGATTCCAGCGATAATGGAAAACTTTACTCCTTAGTTTGCTTAGTCTTTACTAGACCATCCTGACTTAGCTCCTCTTTATTAGGAGAAAGTGAAGGAGTTTTCACCAATTCTACCTCTCTCCTGCCAGTTCAACCCTTGCTGTATTTGCTTGGAAAACTTCTGGCTGGCTTGCTTCTTTTCGGGGGGGGGGTGGGAAGGGGAAGCCTATGGCTTCACAGCATGGAGAGCAGATGCACCGAGGACACAGGTAAAAGAGATGGAATGACTTGTTTTTCACAGCTCTATAGTAGTGAAGAACCTGCACCAGCAAGGCCTGATCCTGACTAACCTGCTGTGCCTTTCCTTTGCCGTCTCTGGCTGACAGCTGCAGCTCTGGGGAGTGGAAGCTGGCTTTGAGCCTTGCTTTTGCTGAGCCTGCCTGGGACCCATGTGCCTGGGACCACACAGAGCTGGGATGCTCTTCAGTGTCCTGCTTTCTCTTGGCACCAGATGCCTCCTTCTTGGGTTCAGAAGCATTGCTCCACGAGGCTGAACTGCCCTGCTTGCTGAAGGAGTTGACAAATCCTGGGGGCTAAATGAAAAGCAGAATTCCTAAATGATTTTGTCCTGCTGAAATAGCTCCTATCAACATCAGAACTAAAGATGCTTTCTGCTGAGAAAGTAAGGAATCTCTGCTGGCTATTGAGGGGCTAAATCCTACAACCTTTAGGGAATACTGATGCATATTCATGACAAGAATCTCAACGACCTCCATAGGAATATTTCTGTGGATCAGGATTATTCCTAGGAGTTCAGGTTAGCATAACAGGGGCTTGGTGGAACTTCCAGTTGACAATGCCGCTGAGCTTCCTCTCCTACTACCTACCTTTTAGAGCTAAGTTTTGAAAGCACTAAATCCAAAGTGAAAACTTTTAACTGCAGGTTTCCAAATGGACTCTATATCAAACAACATGAAGGATTTGAACAGAACAAGCAATCCCAAAAAGGCCTTTAGCTGTAGTTTTGTTTGGGTTCTTCTTCTTGGACAGTTTGGGATCTGCTAGAATAAAAGGAAGTTCAACCAAAAAATTAAATCTCCAGGAGAAGAAGCTTGAATTTTTCATCAAATAAGCAAAAAGCTGCAAAGTAGCTAGTTTTTCAAGGAGAGAAATTGCTGATGGGATTTGTCAAAAATCATGTTGCAAATGTACAGAAGTAGCCAGAGCATCCAGAAAAGGGAACTCTCTGTAAGCTTTCAGAGCTGCTGCTTCCCACAGACATGATTTTCACATCATCCTAAACCTCAGCTTTTTCAGGTGAAGAGACATTTAATCCAGCTCTTTTTGACCTCTGTAATGAACTTAGGCAAAATACCTCCTGCCTTGAAATGTGCTGTCTGAAATTACTTTTGTCTGGGGTTAAAACAAAAAAGGATTTTTTTATGTTTGGTTTGAGCTTTATATAGCTTTAGTTTTTGTTTAGTCCATATTGTGAAAGATTGACATCCAGAGACAGGTTCTCCTAATTATCTAGAATTTAGGCTTCAAGGAAATTAGAAAAACAACCCCAAAAAAGAGGTTAAAATTTAAGGAAAGCACTGTAGGACTGGAGCCATCAGCCAGAGAATTTCAGTGGGCAGCTGTGGGTTCAACTTAGTATTTATAGTAAATGGCATCCAGGTGAAAAAAGATTTTCAAGGAAGTTCTTTGCTTATATTCTGGGAAGTTAGGCTCAGAATAGCCAAAGTACTACACAGAATGCAGCTAAATAGAAAACAGAGTAAGCTCAATCATCTAATATAGATGCAAGTATTTGTGAAATCTATTTAGAGCAAAGGTGGGATGATTAGCACCTTAACAGAGGAAAAAGCTCAAGTGGAAATATTCTATACTGTAGCCAGAATACTGGCTAAATAATTTGTTTTCCTCTTGCTGGATTTATTTCCTAACATAATACAAGAGATTTAAATGATCAAATATGTCTATAGAGTAAGCATACAAAATTGTTAGCAAATTTCTCTGATCCTAGTTAGGAGAGAATTGGCTCTGAAATTCTTCAGGACTGATCCTGCTCTCCTGAAATTAGCGGTACAATTCCCTTTGGCTTCCAAGGGAACTGAATTTCATGTCAGCTTTTTCAACAGAATTTTGGAATGCAGCTGTCTTCTCCTCCAGAATAACAACTTGACTGTTTCTTTAAAATCAAAGTTGCCCAAATTGGAGATGAAAATCGAAGCAAACAGGAGTAGCAAATACTGTTCAAAACCCCCAGTTTTTAGGTGGTTGCTATTCTTAGCCTATCAGCTGATAATTTGGTACAAAGAATTCAGTCTTATTTATCTCCTGTTTTCCAGGAGTTTGGAGGACTGAGATGTTTTACATTCTCCAGGAACATGTAAAGGGTCCAAAAAGAATCAAGCCCTGAGCTGGGAGAATAAAGGCAGAAATATGTTCTGGCAATTAGAGCAATTAGCTCTTGCTGCTGGAGCTAAACCTGAGTTCCTCAAGGATGGACATTTTCATGGGAAGAGTAGACAAGAGAGCAGAGAGATCTTTGCAGCGAGAAAGAACTTGGAGTAAAATTTCCAAATTTGGTCTTTCAGCTATTGGGGGAAAGAAAAAAAAATCAGTATTTGCAGCTTGTCTGTTATATTTCCTAAACTACAAATTTCAACTCACAAAGAGAGGGAATTGGGAGGATCCAACCTGAGCATCTGGAGAAAGAGAAAAGACTTTGCTAAAGGCAAGCAAAGGAGAGAAGTTTGTTTTGGGGCTGATTGCTCTGCTTTCCTATACTTTATACTAATTCATATGTCTGAAAGCCTAAAATATTAGAATCGTGACTCAACTTTACCTACTATATTTCTGTTAAAAAGTTCTGGGTTGTTTTTTTTTTCCTCTTTTGCAAAAATTCCTCTTGAATTTCACAGAGAAGCAGCCAAAAAAAAAAAAAATCTCCAAACCCCAAACCAAAGAGGAAATTCAATCCTAATTCAGAAATGCTCGTTCTCTTAATTTTTTTATACTTTGAAATTCCTCCTAGGGAATTATTTGAGCAGTTTTTGAGAGTTGATTTCTGTAAGAAGCTGTTTGAAAGTTCTCCTGTTATCTGCAGCTGGAATCCAGCCCTTTTCCCAGCTGAATGCTGCCCATAATAAAAATAATCAGGAACCAAACCTGTGGCTGGAGATCTAGGGACAATTATTAGGCATTAATTTGCATTGTTGAATCTTCCTGGGGAGTTTTGTCCTTTCTTAAAGCTTGCAAGCAGTCAGCAAGGAAATAGAAATTGGGATTGAACAACAACAACAACAAAATCTGGTTCAAATCTGCCTTCCAAAGCTTCCCAATGTTTTTGACCCCTTCCGTGTGGGTTGAGATCTTTTTGCCTCTTATGGCTAGGTTATTTCTAAACCTTGTTACGATAGAAAGATTGCTATTTATAGCTAGTTCATCTCTCATTAAACCCCCTGAGCAGCCAGGGTTAAAGCAGCCTTGTTTGTAAGTTTATCTCAGACTTACTTTAGAGAACAATCAGCTACAGAAATCTTCTCCAGGAAATTTGCTCCTAAGAGCATTTCTAACAATTAATCTATAGCAAGAGTCCCACGTTGATTATGTATTTGGAAGCTCTCTTTTCAGTTTCTACTTCATATTCTTGGAGTTGGTTTTTTTTTTTTCCCCTTTTATAGCTTCCAGAATAATAAATAGGTTGGTTTTGAAATTGATAATAAAGAATAAATACTGATATTTGGTTTGAGATGGAAAGCAATGAGTGAGAGAAGGAGAGATGCAGCAAATTTGTACAAGTAGTTTTTTGCAGTTGAAGTTTTCAAGCCCTTGCAAGAAGGGAAGGAGTTTTAAAAGAACAAAAGCAAACAAAACCCCTTCCATATTTTGATAAAAATATTTTGAAATGCCTGCTGCAATTTTTTCTAAGAGGGGAAAACAGCTTTTTGGCTTTGGGAAGATGTTCAAATTCAAAGAATGCCATTAAAACTCCTGAGGAGAGTTCTACCACAGAACTCAGCTTTTCAAAAGACTCCTCAGCTCTTTAAATTTAACTGGGAGTACATGGAAAAAAATGATGTTTTCGTGTACTAAGTAAGCATAGATGTTTACCTTGGAAAATAATAAATGCAGATATCTGATCAATGGAGACAGAAATGCCACCATTTTTAGGTTTTATTTTGTTTTTAAATAAGGGAGAGGATTCTTTCCACATAACTTTTAAATCAGTGAGCATCTCTTTATGATCATCTCAGTGCTGTAATCAGTACAATCAGCTGGACTTTACAAAGCAAAAGGCAAGTGGGTACAGGAGGAGCTGAAATGGGAGCAAGCTCAGGGTAGTGGCAGCACATAAATCTAAATGTCAGGAGTAAACTTCAGCATCCTGGACTACAGTTTGCACTGAACTACTCCCTTAAAAGTGAGTTTGTTAACTGTAAGTGCTTCCCCAAAATCACCTGCTTTTCAAAGATGTGTTAATAGGCTTCCATAGGATGATTTTATTTCATATTCCATTCATTAAAAAGTGAGCTCTCTGAGCCACAGTGTAAGCCCAATCTGGAAACCAGAACTGATTTATTAGTAACAGGCTTCATTCTGCAGTTATTAATGAACAGTTTTAGAGGTGAATATTCAATCCTCCAACAGAAATGCACCCATGCATGCCTCTGTTCATTTTTTTGATGTTGTTTTGTACTCCTGTCACACAAACGATGTATTCTTTTAGCTCTCTAGCAAAATAGCTGAAAGGGTCAAACCTATTTACCACTTTGCTTTAAGTCCCCACCAAAAGTTTCCCAAGGTTTTGATATTTCAGATTAAAATAAGGCAGCTGTGAAAGATAATTCAATGTAATCCATTCATTTCAAAACTCCCAGGGATGAAGATTCAGCTACAAATTGTTATTAAAGGAAACCATTCTTTTGCAATTTTAGGTGAATTGTTTTATTCTTCTGTAGGACAACATAACTAGAAGACAAAATCCTGCAGTCAGAACTCTTCCTGACGATAGGTAAAAGATTAGGCGAGGCAGCTACTGCAGAACTTGCATCTTCATTTGGGGCTGTAACCTTAATACCAGAGGAATATCTATATTAGAGGCTCAACTTTTAATTTGTTTGCTGCTACAGCTATTTAGATTTCTATTCCATTTACTAACACAAATACTTTTGCCTCAGTTTTCATTCTGAATGTATTTCAAACAAGAAGACTCAATTGCTTGGTCTCTGGGCTCTAAAAAACCATCCTGTCAGGATGAGAATTAATTAATATAGCTTTAACTAACTTTAAGTTTTCCTTTTTTTTCTCCCTGGTTAATTTGGGAGAGGGGAAAAAATAGCATTCAGATCAGTAGAATTTCCCCACTCACATCAAATCCTGTGTTTCTATGAGACAAATTTATGGGCTTATACTGACATGCTGCTACTAGTATGCTTTTTTTTTTTAACCTAAAATATACCCTTAATTAAACTGATTTCACTGGAAAAAAAATCCACTCAGTTGGCCTCAATGTTTATCAGAGGTTTTTAGTTATTAACTCTTTGTTTTAATGGCCATTGTACTTAGAGTTTAGAATGATCTTGAAACAACCAGGCCTGATGCTTTGAAGGTTTAAAGCAACCATTCCAATAATCCTCAGCACTCTGTTGTTATAATAATACAACACAACCTGGATTGCATGACCCAGATGAGGTGGCACTGTGGGCACAAGGGCATTCACAGGGACTGAAAGCAAAGGAATCGGAGGACAGGGAGAGCTGGGTTTAAGAGGGTTAACACCAAACTCCTTTGTGAATTGCTGAACTCAGGAGAGAAAGTTCCAGTTCATCTCAAATGATAGCTGTGGAGTGCTACAGACTCTGATCCATGTCAGTCCAGCCCAAAGCTTGTCAGTGGCTGTGGGGCTGGTTGGATAGAAGTCTGGAGTTTGGAGGTGAGTTGTGGATGAGTTGGAGGTGCAGGCTGAGTTTTAGGGTTGTGCTACCCAGCTGAAATTGCTCCAGCCTCCAGATACTGTGGGTCAGGCCTGTTGCTGTCGGGATGATTTGGGTCTGTTCTAGTGCGCACCGCGGTTGGTTTCCATCAGGTTGTGTTCATCAGAGGATTTCTCTGTATTGATGGGTCTGTGATTCTTCTAACTGCTTCTTCAAGTGAAAGTAAAATTTAAGGAATAGAGAGCTGCTAATTTTTTAGTTTAACTTTTTTTTTATTGTTGTGTAGAACAGACTCCATCTAGAAGAGGTGGGATCTCCCCCAGCTGCTTGTCTTCCTTCTCCTTGTGAGATGGAAAGTAACAGGAAGGTAAAAAGTATCAGTGGCTGCCTTAAACTAACAACTGGTGAAAAGCAGGTGGATTCTGAGAGATTCACTTGCCATCTGTGGGGAGTCCACATGTGCCTCATTTTCCAAATGTAATTCCAATTAAGAATTTGGCCCATCTGTGAAGGTCATTCTCTGGAATTTCAGAGTTCACTGGCTGCACACAGATGTGCAACAATAGTGTGATATGGGTCATATTCTTCAACTGCAGGCTATGTAAGTGGTGTATAAGCTCTGAAGGTTCAGTCCTAGCTGAGTTGTGTCAATTAACAGCATTCTGTCCATGTTTAGTTTATTGGAGAAGAGTAACAGCGTGACGTTGGAATTAATCTGCTTGAACCTTGTCTGTTGTTTGACTTTATACTCTAGCAGCTAGCTGGGTCCCTTCACAAAAGACAGCTTCAATACCACCAGTGGGAGAGGGACAAAACCTGAGCAGAAAGACCTCACCTTAACCCATGTGAATGGCCACTTTATACTGCTTGGATCAGGAGTAAGTCCTTGGGCCTGTGACCACTCTTTACAGTGGTCTTCTGTAAAAGAATTGTCTTCTCCTGTGCCCTTACTTGATTCCTGATTGGTTCAGCTCTGTTTGGGCAGCTGGAGAAGACAGTTGCTCTTAACCAGGACTGAAAGTCCTACAGTATTAGTACAAATAATAGAAACCTTGAGAACTGTTCAACCACTAATACTGAGGGGCTGCAGAATCCTATAGGACAGTAAGAAATGTCCATGGGAAAGACTGACAGGGCTTCATGTGCCATCAAATCTGTAGGATCACTGATGTTATTTATCTAAAGCATTTGATTTAATTGTTGGGGTTTTTTCTTGGTGGGAAATGATCAAGAATATTTTTGAAACCAGATCACTTCATTTTTCTTCTTTGGTTTCATTGCATTGAGGTTGTTATGGCAAGTTCAGAGCTATCAGAAAGCTCCTCACTTGTTCAGTGCTGACAAAGTGTGCTTTGCTGCTTGGGACTGGCTAGACTTGGTGGCCAGGGCAGGGATGGCTGTGTCTTGTGTCCAAGCTCACTTGGATTCTGCTTGGCTTACAACCCATCAATATGCATTCTTGAGGCCTAGAGTTTGTTTTCACGTGGTCTTCCTGAGGATAAAAATGGATGTTCTGGGCATCCTCTGTTAGTAGACAGCATCTGACCTTCATTATGATGTAGGCCAAAAATTTCTAGCCAACTTTTTTTTTTTTTGCTCAGAAGGTTTCTTTCTTATGCTAGGTGGTTAAAAGAGCAGGAGAAATGAGGGGTATTTTATCTTTTGCAACCAGGTGAATCCAGCAGCTTGCTCATAGAGCAGAAAGCTGGTCATGAAGTGAAGCACTCTGCATTGATCAAGTCTGATCAATCTTCTAGCAGTCAGCCCATCACTAGGAAAGTTTGGGGTGTGTTGGTTGTTAATCTCCTCAGGATCAAGTGCTCAGTACCTGTGGTGCAATTCTTTTTCCCATGAGCAGGCAGTCTATGTGCTTCCCTTTTTTTGCCATCTCCTGGGTGCAGCATCATTATGTCCATTAGTGCAGGACTCATCAAACTTGCTGAATCTGTGACCTCCTTTTGAGGCACCTCTCTCTCTGTTAACTGCCTTGAATTCCTCCCTTTTTCAAGGATAGGAACTAGGTCTCTGTGATCACTGCCTGGAAACGTGCTTGGTTTTCCAGGGAAGACTACTGGAGTTGCTGCTGGCAAGCCAAGGTAGTTAGCAGCCAAATGGCTAAGTACTTGCAGGAACTTCTCAGTCTCTTGCTGTCAAAAACTGCTGCTCAACTTTGTGTTTTCTAGCACTGTGAATATCCTCATGTCCTTTTGCAAGCCATAGTTTGAGAAACACTTCTCTAGCAGAGGTGAAGTTCCCATCTAGTGATGAATTTTCTAGCAGCACAGGTTTAGAAGGTGACAGAAACCAGGTGTCTTGAAGCTGGATGCAGCAAAGTTCTGTTCAGAGCAGCAGAGGACTTCCATAATTCCATGGCAGGAAGTCCATAGGATCATCTGAGTTACAGCCATCATCTCTTCAAACAAAATTATTCTTGGTATGGGATATAGGCAATAGAAAGAGGTTTTGATGATGGTGTATTTGCTTTAAATTGAAGGGAAAAAATGCAATCTCTTTTCCCTGTGTTGTGTGTATGTTGTTTCAGGTCTCTTAGTCAGCTGGTCTTTAGTTAGGAATTGGACAAGACTGTAATGGAAATCTGTGGGGTTGCATGACATTGGTTGTTTTAAGCCCAGAGAAGGTTTAGAACGCCTGTGTTGGAATGTTCCCTGCACCTCTGTCAGCTCCCTTGTGCAAACAGTAGGATGCTGTTGGCTCACAAGCGCAAGCAGAGGTCCCCCAGGCAGTTGGGATGCTCTCCAGGGATCCCCAGCCCTAGGCTGGCTATTCCTGGGCTCATCTTTGTCTCTTCTGTCTCAATCGACTTAGGGTCAGGGCACTGCTTAAGAGATCAGCAACAAGTCAACACAGCTCAAGTCTGGGGTGTTTGAGAGTGAACTGGAGTGAGAAAGGTGACAAGGCAGGGGGCTGGGGCAGTGGTCTTTACACCTTCCACAGCTGCTGGCCTCTTCACTTCTCTGTTCCTTGGTTCACCCTACCTGGCAGGACAGTGACTCTCCACTACAGTTAGTAGTACATGTGACTGTTCCGTAGCAGCAGGGATTTTGCCTGGTGCCTTCCAAACCAAATCCATTAATGAGTGCTTGCTAAGAGTTCCTCTGCTCCTTGTTTCCAGATGGGAAAAGGAGCACACTGCCCCTCAGATAGCCTCTTGTGCTGCAGCAGGACCTGTCGGGAGAGGGTTAGGAGCCCAAAGGAGAGACTCCAGAGCCCTTCAAGTCTGCTGGTGTGGCTGGATGTCCTATTTTGAGTCACAACAAGGTATTCCATGCCTTCTATGTCATATCCAGTATAAAACTGAGGGCCAGTCCCTGCAACTTTCACACCAAGGCAGTTCCCTTCTTTGCACTTCAGGTGTTAGTATAAGATGAAGTATCTTTAAGAGGACACCCTCGTCCCATCATCTTTCCCAAAGAACCCCAGCTCTCTTTCCACTGTCTTTCCTATGGAACTGTCTTCTGCCCCTCTGCCATGTATTCCAAAGGATTCATTGATGATGCTTGCTGTGAGGCCTTACTATCCTTAAGATCAGAAGCCAAAAGGAGCAATCACACAGCTAATTATCTGGTTAGTTAAACTAACACAAATGTGTAGTCAATAGTGATGTAAAGGGCAGGTAAAATACCAGGTAGAATGCTCCAGAAGGAAACAATTTCTAGGGGTGCCCCAAAAGCAGTGGCTAAGTTATGAAAGATGGCCTTTAAAGGAACCATACTGAAAGAGGCCATTGGATTTCCCTGGAATTACTTCTCTCCTTGGTAATGATCTTCCAGTATTAACCGATGGGTATTTACTGATTTCAGGAGTGTCCACTTCAGTTAGGCTTCATCAGATCTTGAAGAGATTGGTACGATTCAGGGTCTTTGCTCTAAAAGTTAATGCAGTCAAAGCTAGCAGGAGCAAAGTCTTTCTCCCAGGATGATGCAGCCCTGGATGAAAGTCTGGTGTGAAATCCATGCAATAGCTAACTGCCACCAAAACACTGCTTCAACAAATATGGGCATGAGGAAATGAGGGACAAACAAGTCTTGGACATCAGAGTTAGGGACACGTGTGACATGGTGCTGGAGCAGCTGCTTGTGGCTAGATGTTTGATGTGATACTGTAAGTCAAATGTGTAGTAGCACAGCCTAGTCAGGTAGAAGGAATTGGGGGGGAACTTTATCCCAATGCAATTCCCCCACTTCTGCTCACATTTTATAGGGTGAAATAAACCAGCAGGGTAAATACAACTGAGTTCCAGGAGTTGCATAGGTAAGCTTTTCAGCTTTCACTTCTGGCATGTAACTAGGACCCTCATTTCTGTGATAGTTGCTCAGTGTGCCTGTGGGATGCAGAATAGCAAGGAAAGAAGTTGCAAAAGTGAATGTTCTGCAGCTCCTAGAAACCCTGAAGTCTTTCTGCTAAGCCTTGATGCCTCAGAAACCTTTCTGCCTCCAAAGCCAGTGCTCTGGTAGCTAGAGGAAGATGTGACTGAATGCATAGGTGCTTGCCTATATATGCGTGTGCACAAGTTCCTGGCTGTGTTTTGGGGTCTGTGCCACGGAGAGGGGAAGGGGAGAGAAAAGGTAACAAGTAGGCTTGGAGAAGGGAAAGGGCAGCCATCTTTTTTCCTGCTGTTGATAGTTGCAGTGTGGTTTATTTATCCTGTCAAAAAAAAGAGGGCTACTTTGATTAAATAAGGTGTTGGTGCAGGGCAGGACTGGTTCGGTCTGGCTTGGAGTGTTTTGTATAGCTTGGGCTCAGCACAAGGAGGAGAAATAGTTATTTGCAATTGGAGATCTAGTGTGTCCATCTCTGTGCAAACCACAGTGGATAGATCTCCTGTAATTTCTCCAGACTGGGTCAAGAAGGGTATTTATCACTCGTTTAGAAGCATACAGAAAAGTAAATGAAGAGGCTGGTTTGTTTGTTGTTTGGTTTGGGTTTTTTTTTAATTTGTTTTTGCACAGGAAAATACTTGAAAGCAAACATTGTATGTTCTAAGGAATAGATTGGTCTGCATATGGCATTCTTTTGTCTCAGATTGCAGACCCAGAGGCCTGATCCTGCCGTCGGTAAAGTTAATGGCACATTTCCTCTTGATTTCAGGGAAAGAATGAGCAGACTACAACCTAACATGAGGCAGGTGAAAGCTGCTCCTTTAGAGTGACACTGCCCATTACATACAGAGTGCCAAATGATTTTTTTCTTAGTGTCCTGGGAAAGAGATGGACGTGAATTGTTCATGCTGTAAGTGTAATGAGGATTGTTTAAAAATGTAAATGTTTCCTTTAACATTGCTGAACCAAAACCAGAAAAGATTCTGCCAGGGCATGAAAGTGAAACTGGCTGAGAACAAAAGTGAAACCAACAGGTGCCTTTCACTCCCCAGGCTGAGGGAAATGCAGAAAAGTAAATCCTAGACAGGTGATGCTGAACAGTACATTTGAACTTAACTATTTTATTTATTTTTGTTAGTGTAGAAAAGTGTTGCTAGTGGTCTTGATAAAGATTCCCCCAAACACAAGTGCTTTCTCTTGATGGTATCTCTGTAAAAAGTCAGAATCAGTTAAAAATGCCTGGATTTTTTTTCTTTATGGTGTTAAGGGGTATCTGTATATGTTACCCCCTTTTCCTTTGTCGTGCTTTGCATCGCAGGCTTGCAAGTCATTTGCATTTAGTATGCTGGCAGGAGCAGGTACTGGAGCAGGACAGGGCTCCCTTTGCTTTGCAGAAGTAGGGGTGACTGTAATCAGCCAGATCCTGGAGCAGGAACAAAAAAAGTACCTTTAAAAATATATGGAAATGATGGTAGAATGTGATTAATGTGTGAAACACTCTGAAATGAGAGACAGTGTAGCAAATGGGAGAGACAGACATTCAGTTCTTGCTGCCTGCTCTAATAGGATCAGCAGGAGACAAATGTACAGAAAAGTGGGCAAAGCCCAAACAAAGCAAAAGCAGAGGGTCAAGGGGAAAAAAAAAAAAAAAGCATTGGGTGCCATGGAGAAAAAGCAATAATGGAGGAAAGAAATGGTATAGAGGAGCAAAATTCTTTCTTGGTTCACGTTTGTCCCTGTCCAGGAAATTGGGTGGAAAAATCTATGTGCGGCACCAGTTTGCCAGGATCCAAGGAGCCTGAGGGGGAGGGAAAAGTGTGCAAGGAGAAGGGGAAAAGAGAGAAAGGAAGATTTCAGCAGAGGCAGACCATTCTGTGTTGTTATTAAAAAGAGAAAAAGTAAAAAAGGGCAGTTTTGTCATAAACACTACACGCTCCAGAGCTGAGGCTTTCTGACCATGACTTACATGGATAATGCTTATTAAATGACAAACTGAAACAAGAGGGTTTGGGAAATGTAGGATGCTGTGATTTTGTACTCATGATCTTAATTTTGTTTCCTTTTGTGTTTGTTTGGAGAGTGGAGAGGGGAAAAGGGCATTTAAATGGTGTTGTAAGACAGTGATTTTTAGCTGGTATCTTCCCTGCAGGTGAAGGGAGGAGGTAGAAGTCTCCAAACTACAGGCCTGTGTAAATTCAGCACCATCACAAATCAGTGCACAATAACAGAAATCACAGAGAAAGGGGTAAAGCAAACACCTTATTTATCCAAGAAGGTATTCAGCTTTTAAAACAGAGGAAGTAAAAGTTGCTGTGGGAAGGAATAGCTCAGGACTCTGCTCCTCATGGAAATGGCTTTAAAAAAAATAATAGATTTTACTACCTGTAAAAGAAATGATTTTTTTTTTCTCTTTTAATATAAGACCAGGCCATTTGTAGATGAGATGTTGCTAATGAGATGGAGCATGCAGCAGTACACAGGCCTCTGAGAACTGGGAAGCAGGTCTGGGGAATCTGGTACTTCTCTTGACCACGTCTGGAGCTGGTTTTTGACACGTGTACCTGACTTAGCCAAAACAACCTTGAGAGCTCTAATTAGAAGGGAACAGGAGTTTTGAAAATGCTTCTCAGGATAAGAGGTGCAAAGCTTTGCAAGAGCCACATCATTTGAATATGCAGAAATGGGTCTCAGCGCACAGTCATTTGAATCTCCTGTCCCTTGTGTTGTAGGGAGCGTGGTACAGCCTCTGCTCTGGCCGCAAGGATGGACTGCCACCCGAGCCAGCATCACTTCTCAGGTAAGGTAAGGTGCCTTTCCTGACAGTTTTTGACAGAGAGAGAAAAGAACTTTTCTGTTGGGATTAAATAATCCCTGACCTTTTGGCATTTTCAGTGGTGGAGTATATTGGCACTGGAGACAGCTGGCAATATTATTGGTGTGTTTGGAGAGAGGTGAGGAGGCAAAGTGTGGTGAGGGGAAGGAAGTGACTGCCAAGTCCTTCCCAAGTCTGGTGAGTTGCAGGAGAGCAGCAGGGCTGACAGCAGCAAAGTGGATTGTGCTGTTAAAAGCTGCAAAGGCTAGGGTGGTACAGGAGGAGAGATGGTTGTGCGAGCTGGGACATCTGTTTGGCTTCTCCTTGTATTAAAATAGGAAATGAATTGGAAGGGGATGCTGTGGTTTGTGGTTGGTCAAAGACAGGGCTGGAAAAATGAGTTCTTTCTAACTGCAGGTTGCTTTCTTTGATTGCAAAATATATTTGCTGTGGTAGCAATTAAAAATAGTCTGTTTGACTAAAGTTGGGGGAAGGATACTTCTTTTTAGAGCACGCTGGTTAATTAAGAAAGAGTCAGTAAATGGCATAAAGCTCTAGGTAGGATGTTTGTGAGAAAATGCACTGTCTCGAGTTCAAATTAGTCAAAAAGTGAAATTTTCTGGTGGGGCAAGAGGCTGTGTTTTGGTGAAATTTGGTACTTTGTGTGAGCTCCTTGCACACCAAGAGAGAATGGAGCTGTGTTGAAGTGTTGGGCTTGCTGTCGCCTTACGGCACATCACTTGTTCTTTCTGCTTGGATTTGTTGATTCAACCCTGATAATTTAGACAGGAGAGAAATGTAAATTCCATTGACCAAATGGGAGGTTTGGAGCATTTAAAAAAGAGAGATTAAAAATGCTTACAAGTCTCTAAAATCTGTATTGTTGTTCTGTAGGCTTTTAAAAGGCAAAAATCTAAGTAAGAATATTTGCACTAGCAAAATAATATACAATTACTAAAACCAAGAGAAACTGCTGTGAGAAGAGCTTTGAAATAAACAATACGTGAGGAGAGGTAGCCAGGATTTTGCAGCATTTTTCTTCCCCTAGTCTCCCTCCTATTTTTGGCAAGGGAAATGGAAAGATTTCTTTGAAATAGAAAAGGAATAAACAAATAAATTTGGAATGACACATCATGCTTGCTATTGGGTGAAATTTGTTTTATTCTCAGCATATTGGGGTTTAAATGTAAGTGCTGTGAAATAGTTCAGCTCTCAAAGTTTGTGGGGAGAAAATGTTTCAGCATCTTTTCTCCTACCTGAGGAATCCATTTTAGAAGGTCCCCTTCTCCCTGTTTGCAAAAGACATTTTTATTAGGTCTATATATTTGGGTTAAGACTTATTTAAAATTACTTAATTAGGTGATACTGAAATTCTAAATGATTTTAAAAGGATTATGGTAATATGACAAAACATAACAGTCTTTTTTTCATTGAAATCCTTCCAGGATGCCCTTTGAACATGCCCATTTAAAATACCTATAAATTTGGGCTGTTAAATTAGTCCCAGCTAGAAAAAGGCTGAACGCAGAACGGGATGTATAATCCTGGGCAAGTGAGCAGGGATTTTGGAGGTACGTCTGGAAGGTGGCAGAGGGGCATTTCCACCTTCAGTTTGGCTTCTAGCATTTCTCTGGCAGTTTTGGCCTTTCTGAGACTTTTATTCTTTATTTGTAAAACGTTTCTAAAATGTTTGTGGCTGATTTGTAAGGAGAAAATACCAAGGAAGAGGTGAGGGTGGAGGTGCGCTGAGCTAGATAGCAATTATTTGTGTTTTCCCAGGAAATTTGGGCAAATAGACCAAAGGAAAAATTGCCACAGTGAGGAATAAATTCTAATTATTTGTATTTGTGCCTTTTGGAATAGCATGGCTGTGAATTGTCTCTAAAAACCTCCTGTAAGTGTCTGAAAAACAGTGCAACAGAAAAAGGCTTTGCAATTGTGTTTTCTCTGGGTAAAACCCTGGGCTTGGAGGCTGATTTAAGGGTTGGGGTATTTAAAAAAAAAAAAAAAAAAGAGCTATATATCAGCATTCCGTATCATAAGAGTTTTTTTAATAAAAGGAAAACTTGCATTTGTTTCTTTCCTCTGTGTTGCTTAAGGTCTGAAATAAATAACAAACTTGTGGTGATTTATTTTTTTAAAAAGAAGTATTTATGTGGAAAAAATCTGGCAGTAGGTTTGTTTGCCTTGGGATTTTAATTCTGGAGAAATGGCTAAATATCTCTGGGTATCTGCATTTGCTTCAGAGGTTGGAGTACAAGGCAGAGCTCTGTGCAGTGTGTCAGGCAGTTACACGTCTGGGCATGGTACAGTTTGTAGCATGACAAATTAAGAGCCATTTGACTCGTGTTTGCTGGGCTGGGCTTTCAGCAAAAAACATTGCTGCTAAAAGAGATGGAGAGGGGATGAGCTCCGTGGGCGAGAAGTGTCTTGGGGTGCAGGTGCTGAGCTGTAGAGGGGCCTGGCTGAGACCTGCTTGGCTTTTACTCTGAGCTACTGCTTCTGTACGGACTTAGACCATCTGCCCCCATCCCTCACCTGCTCCCCAACGGGATGCTAGCTCTCTGGGTTGTGTTTTGGCTAGTTGTATGCATCTCTTCTGCTGCTTGTTTGAAGAGAGGAGCTGACAAAGTGCTCTATGTGTTAGCCATATATGTCCTGGGCACCTGTATGAAGAGTACTTGGGATGGAGGACACAACAGGACAGCGTGGCTGGGCTTTGACACTGCTTTCAGAGCAGGGTACCCCAGCATTTCCTGGTGGCTTTGTCCCAAAGTTTTTGGGGTGTATGTAAGGCTGGTTTTGAGTTAATTTACTTGTTACGATTTGCCTTTGGAAACAAAACTATAAGCAAACAAACCAACCGACCCCCAAGCAGCTGGAAGCAGCTATTTCACCTGCTCGTTATTTACTAACAGGCAACGGACAATTAACACCACCGCCACCAGTAGCAACCAGTAGCAGTAGCTGGGACCACAGCGAAGCACGCTGCAGGGAGTACAGAACCCTGCTGCCGCTACAGTGCCGCGGGCCGGGGCCCGGGGCAGGGCCGGGCCTCTCGGAGCAGGGGGCTAGGCTGGGCCGAGCCGGGCCGGAGGCGGCTCGGCGGAGAAAGCGAGCTGGGGCCTGGGGAAGCGACGGCGAAGGAGGAGGTAAGGGGTGAGGCAAACGGAGAGGCGGCGAGGGGCCGGCAGCCGCCTGGCCTCGTCGCCGCAGAGGGTTAAGGCGGCCGGGCTGGGCAGGCTGGGAGTTGTAGGCGCCGCGGCATGCCGGGAGCTGTCGTAAACGGAGCCGCGGTGCGGCGCGGCATGGCGGGCCGCGCCGTGCTCCCTGCTTGCTCTTTTCCTTCGCCGCCGCCCTGGGAGCGCTGCCTTCACCCCCTGTTCCCTCCGGACCGGCCCTGCGGCATGGCCGGGCGCTCGCCCGCCTTCGCGGCGGCAGCAACTCAGCGGCAGGCCTACTCCTCGCTCCCCGGAGCCGGCTGGGCTCCGGCCTGGGCCTGCCCCTGCCTCGCTGCCGGCTGGAAGCGCGAGTGCGGGGTTCGCCTTGCACCTCCCCTCTGAGCTCTGCAGCGCAACGGGAGCCTTGCCGCCTGGGAGCGGGCTCGCCGGGACAGGCAGCGCTGGCCGCGGGTCTGTGTGTGTGTGGTGGGATTTCTCGGGCTTTGTCCAAGAACTTGTTGGGTTTGGGTCTCTTTAAGGTAAAAGGGAAGAATTAGGACGCGGGAGGCGTGTTGGCTCTGCTCTACGCTCGACAGGTATTTTCTCTGAGGACAAAACGGGGAGGAAAGAAAATGGAGGCAAAATATTACTCGTTAACTTAGTTTGTGCTAATAGTGGGCACGACGTGCAAAATCAGCCTCTTAGGAAACATTCCTAAAAGGAGCTTGTTAATTAGCTGGAGGTTCCTTATATATGAAAGAAATGACAACTAGTTTGGTGAAATAAATCCATCTGAAGTTCATTTGTTAAACATTGTTGGTTTGTTCCCCCCACTCCTTACATCTTAAAAACTGATGGTGCAGTCATGCATCAGCAGTTGTCTGAACTTGGGGCTGGGCATGCTGAAACTTCTCCTGGAAATGATTCTTTTAGGTAGCTTCCTTTCCTTGGTAATAGTGCCACTAACAATGCTAATAATTGGCATTCTGAAGTTCGGAAGAGAACATCGTTTCCTTGTTGGCTAAGAAAGGAAGATGTGTGCAGAGAAAATACTCCAGGGAGGGAAATATGCCATAATAGATTTGTTTTCCATTGCACATGTTAGCAGTAGAGCTCGGAGAGGAGGTGTGGGAGGAGCTCTACCAACATTTCTGCGTTGCTAGCAGAAAGCACATCAGATCTGGCCAGTGATCATCATCTGAAATAGAGTCCTTAAAGCAGTTGCAGACAGGTGTAATTCTTGGAAAAGAGAAAGCAAATTTTCTGTTATTTATTCTAAAGATGGTGTTATTCTAGTGGAGGAAAAAATGTTTGGCTTCTAAGAGAAATGATTGGACAGACACAAAAAAGGGCTGAGTGTCTTGAGTGCCTGCACTAGACAACCCCTAGTACTTTGGACTTGCTGAAGGTGACTTGAGATACAAAGTCAGCAAGTCCAGAACAAAGAGAATGTACTGGTGGAAAGGATTTGTCAGAGACTCTTTGGAAATGATTTAGTTTTTGCTTTAGTGACAGTGGGGAAGAAGTAGAACTGCAGTGATAAAATCTTAGGACACAGAAGTGGTGGACTGTGGTAACAGAGAGGAGGACTGGAATATCACTGTGCCAACAGATGACTCCAAAGGAATATTAATGGCATTAGATGAGATGGAAAGATGCACAGAGAAGCTGCCCACAGTGGATTCTGAAAGAGCTCCTCATTTAATGGCAAGTTGGTGATCAGTGTAGTAATCAGCAGCAGAATGATAGCTTACTGCTCTGTAGTGTGGCTGAGAAAAGATGGTTCCTAGGAAGTATGAGGGGAGAGATTTCCTCTATGGATAGAAAATCCTCGTGCCAAAGTAGATACAGCATTAGTGAGACCTTTTCTGGAGCCCAACTGTCACCCACATGGAGGCAAATGGATTCCAACAGATGGGTGAAACAGCTGCAGGGAGGGAGTACATGGATGTTAAGAGGAATAGAGAGACTTAACAGAAAGACAGACAAGTGACAATTGCACAGTTTTTATATAGGGGAGGGAAATAATGATGTGAGCTGAAGGTTAAACAAGCAAAACAAATGGGTATGAAGAGGATAATGAGCACAGTGTGCTGGAAAGTGGCAGGAAGTGTTCTAAATGACAGCCCACAGATATTCTGGAGTGCTTTCAGAGAAGAAAAGTTTGAATTTCTTAAAAAATGAAGTTGGATCAACCCAGAAAACATCAATGTTTGGTTCTGCTCTGGAATCTAGGATATCCCCTCCTTGAATTCTGCATCCTTGTGAACCAGTACAAGGGAGTCTGGGATGCATTTTTGCATTTACACTGGGTCTGTGTTGAAAGTGCTGCTGCCTTTTGTCATCTCATTTCTTTTTCCATTAATCAGGTTATTTTTATTTGAGCCTCTAAATGGAAGCAGAGTATTTAGGTTATATTTGTTATTGGCTGCTTATCACCTGCATGCTCTGAATTGTGCTGCTGGAAGAGAAGCAATCCCAGCATAGTGAAGGTTGGAAAGGTCCTCTGGAGATTATCTAGTCCAACCCCCCTGCTAAAGCAGGATCATGTCCCAGGTGGGTTTGGAATCTCTCCAGAGAAGGGGATTCCACAGGCTCTCTGGGCAGCCTGGGCCTGGGCTCTGCACCCTCACAGGAGAGGAGTTTTCCCTCCTGTTCAGATGGAACCTCTGTGTTCCATCTTATGCCCATTGCCCCTTATCCTGTCTCTGGGCACCACTGAGCAGAGTCTGGCCCCAGCCTCTTGTCCTCCACCCTTCAGATATTGCTCAGCATGGAGCAGCTTCCCTCTGGCTCTGCTCTTCTTCAGGCTCAGCAGCCCCAGGGCTCTCAGCCTTTCCTCCTGCTAGAGATGCTCTGATGTTCTTCACCTTCCTGACTTCAACCCTGGGAGTAGATAAACAGCATGGTTTGGATGCCATGGTTGAAGAAGGTTATTCCCACATTTCACTGTTTGGCTTCTCATCCCTGGATGAGCTATTTGTAGAAGTCTTCACAGAATGATTTTCAGGAAAGGATTGAAATGAAAAACTTGAAATCATCTAGGGCAAGACAATATTGTCTTCTGAAATGTATGCATAACCAGCTCCCTTGGGATGCTACCTGAGACCTTGTGTGTTGATTGCTGCCTTTCAGACTGCTTAGGTTGTACATACAGCACTGAAGAATTAACAGAAGAGCCTTGCAACTCAAGAACATTGCTGTTCAGTAAGGCTGCCACACTCCAGGCAGGCATCCTGGGGACTCAAGGGAGGTGATCCTGCCCCTCTAGTCAGCCCTAGTGAGGCCTCACCCTGCACTACTGTGCTCAGTACAGGAGAGACATGGAGCTCCTGGAGTGAGTCCAACGGAGAGCTCCAAAGGTGCTGAGGGGCTGGAGATCCTCCCTTGGGAGGAAAGGCTGAGGGAGCTGGGCTTGGTTAGCCTGGAGAAGAGGAGGCAGTTATTGCTCACCCATCCATTGTCATTTGATGTTTCAGTGCATAGTTGTTGCAGGTTATTCAGAGAGAAAGAATTTGTTTTAAAGAGTAACTTCTCATTCAGTGGTTAACAGAAAACTAGGTAATGGGATCAATCTGATCATCAATGTGTGTCTGAAGTGTTGGCAGAGGAGTGGATGACTTACAAGGATTAAACTTCATTCATCCTCCTAGAGGTGAAGATGACAGGTGAAAATGGAAGGCTCGTGGGGTAGAAGATGGTTTGAAAGAAAAGAGAGGCCAAACCCAGAATGGTTTCTTGCCCATTTCTCCTCCAAGGGATGGTGGGTAGGGTGTGAGCTGCAGGCAGAGTGTCGAAGCCTTCAGGGCAGAAATGTGGCAGTGAAGTGATTCTAGGAGTATGGAATGCAAGAGGCTTCCTTGTTACTTAACCTAGATGCCTGAGAAATAGTCTTCTCTTCCATCATAAGTCTAATTCTTGAAAGAAAATGATTCCTGTCCCTAGCAGATGCTTTCTCTTGAGCTTTCCTCGGCCTTTTGGGATCAGAAGGAAGCTGTGGAGTTTCCCACTGCAGTGGTGAAGCACAGCAAAGGGAAACTTCCTAGCCCAGTTTGCCCCTGTCACCCTGTGAGGCTTTCCACTGCCAAGAGTGGCACCAGGTCCCTGAGTGGCACCAGGCTTTTGTTCTCTTGTGCTGAAATCCTGCTGAGTGAAGGAGCAAATTGCTGGCTGTGAGCAGCATTCATGTGATAAGGTTGAGAATGACATTGGCATGATTCACTAACAAAAGCAAACCAGCTCATATTTGAACATGGAACAAAAAGAAGGTGAAGAGTAGGGCAAATCCTTTCTTTTCCTGGTTCTAGATCAACAAGCCTGGGAGAAAAGTGTACACATGTGTCCTCACACACATGTGTATGTCCACACATACAGCTAGTTTGCTGCCTGATGAGTGAAAACAGCAGAGGGTTGATAGATAAAGGTGCTGGGAATTCCACACTGAACAAAATCCAAGTGATCAGAATCATTTTCTGGAGAAATACTGGATTTCCAGCATTGCTGGTGATCAAAAAAACCCCAACTTTATATGCATGTCTTGCTCAAACCTTGCCTTGGTTTGCATGTTGAGAAGATCTGGAGCTCCCCATTGTAATCACTTGTGGGCACTCTGAACAGGGAATGGAAACAAGAAGATACTTGCATGTTAATCCATAGCAGGTGGAAGTGAGAAACCACTGTGTAAAGGACTAGAAGTTTGTAGTGCCATTTGCATTGTGTCCTGTTCTTCAGGTGGACTGGATGGACCCTCTCACAGAGCAGTGCCTGATCTGTGTGGCATGTTACGTTCACAACTGAGAGACTCAGCTAGTTATCATGCCAACTAGTGCCCAGCTTTAGGTTCTGTTTAGCTTCCACTGCTGTATTTGCTTGGAGTGACTGTTTTTTGAGAGTCTACCCCCTGAAGCAGAAGGACAGGTTGTAGACACCCAGGGTTGATGTAACAAACAAGCAGGAGCATGGAGCTGTTGCACAGTGTGGCAAGAACTTAAAATGCCTCCATGGCTCAGTTGCAGAGCTCAGACCTGTGTGGCAAAGCTGGCTTGTGTTTGCAGGTTTGCAGGATGAGACAGATGCAAAGCAAGATTTGTGCTCACTTCTTTCTTCTGACAGTCGGGCAGCAGTTGCAGCCCTTGCTCTAGCCTGGCTTACTGGCACCTCTAAGCTCAGGCTCTCTTGGAAATTCTGTGCTTATTCAGCACCTAGGGGAGTTGGGTGCCTCTCCCTCCTTTTCAGGTAGAGGAGGGAAAAATCCTGAGGACCTGGGCTAGTGCTAAATAGTGTATGAGCGTGGAGGGAGTTAAGGGGATGGAGAAGATGCCTTAGGAGGGGCTCGGTATTGTAGAATCCCAGCATGGTACAGGTTGGAAGGGACCTCTGGATATCATCTAGTCCAATCCTGCTGCTGGAGCAGTCACCAAGAGCAGCTTGGCCAGGACAGTGTCCAGGTGGGGTTGGAATCTCTCCAGAGAAGGAGATTTTACAACCTCTCTGGGCAGCCTGGGCCACCCTCACAGCGAAGAAGTTTTCCCTCCTGAGTTCCAGTTTGTGCCTGATGCACCTTGTCCTATCACTGGGCAGCACTGAGAAGACTCTGGCCTCATCTCCTTGACCTCCACCTCTAGATACTGATAAGCATTGGGAAGATCTGGGAAAAGCTACACTGCAGTGCCAGGCCCTGTCTTCCCTGTGGCCTCACTGCAGTATGGGTGAGTAATGGTGAGAGAGGCATGAGAGCAGGATGACTGTACAGCAGGGAGAGAGCTGCACTTGACTGGCTTGAGTGAAAAACACATCTGTAAAGGGATCAAATGAGTGCCAGCTCCAAGAATGCCATGGAACCAAACAAATGACTCCCTGGCCCCACAGCCTGCTCCCAGGGGTGCTGCAGGCCAGGCTGGGCTCAAGACAGGAACCTGATGCTCAGGCCAGACAGCCAGGGACTGCTGGGTTCTCATCTGTGGGCTTGTGGGGAGACCCTGTTGCTCTCTACAACTCCCTGAAAGGAGGTTGCAGTGAGATGGAGGTAGGTCTCTTCTCCGGGGTTAACAGGGAGAGGATGAGAGGAAATGGCCTCAAGTTGCAGCAGGGGAGGTTTGGATTGTATAGTATATAAGGAGACGTTTCTTTACTGAAAGAGTTGTTCAGTCTTGGCCCAGGCTGCCAGGGAGGTGCTGGAGTCACCAACTCTGGAGAAACACAGAGCTGCTTTCCTTAGGGCCATGGTTTAGTGGTACGGTAGGAATAGGTGTGGTTGGACTTGCTGATCTGAAAGATCTCTTCCAACCCTCCTGAGACTGGGATTGTGTGTGTCTTGCTCAGGTGCTAGGAGAGCAGAGCAGGTGGGGAGGGGATCATGGGCTCATGGAGATGTGAGACTGCTCATGAGGAACTTGTGGCAGCCAAGTCACACAAAACCTGAGCAGTAAAAATGCCATGGTTTTTCTGATTGGATCTTCTTTAACCCTCTGTTGGTTGTATTTTGTTTCTCCTCTCTGCTCTAGTTTTGCTTTCTTTATAGAATCATGACGGTTGGAAAAGACCCCTGAGCTCCTCCAGTCCAAGCATCTACCTAACACTCCCATGCTCATCACTAAACCATGTCCCCAAGCACCACATCTGTATGGTTTTTGAACACTGCCAGGGATGCTGATAGCATCACCTCCCTGGCCAGCCTGTTCCAATGTTTGATAAACCTTTTGGGGAAGAAAGTGTTGTTATTATCTAATCTGAACCTCCTCTGGTGCAACTCGAAGCCATTTGCTTTTGTCCTATCACTTGTTGAGGCCAAGCTCACTACGACCTCCTTTCAGGTAGTTGTAGAGAGTGAGAAGGTCCTTCCTGAACCTCCTCCAGTCTCAACAAGCCCACATCCCTCAGCTGCTCTAGACCCTCCATCAACTTCATTGCTGTTCTTTAGACACACTCCAGCAGCTCAGTGTCCTCCCTGTAGTGAGGGACCCAAACTGAACCCAGGACTTGAGCTGTGGCCTCCCTAGAGCTGAGCACAGGGGGATGATCCCTGCCCTAGTCCTGCTGGCCGCAGTGTTCCTGGTCCAAGCCAGAATGCTGTTGGTATCCTGCTGGCTCATGTTCAGCTGCTGTTACCCAACAGTCCCAGGTCCTTTTCCAATGGACAGCCTTCCAGCCACTCTGCCCCAAGCCTGGAGCATTGCATGGGGTTGTTTGTGGCCAAAGTGCATCTTCCTCTCTCTAGCTCTTCTTCCAGTTTAATTTAGTGTTGCTATGTTTTTTTTTTTCACTTCTGCAAGTCTTTACTCCTGTAGCTTTCCTAACCCCCTCCTCTTGTGCCTCTTGCAGCTGCCTGCAGCTTGGCCACGTGCCCTGTGCTGGAGCCTAGGCTTGCATCAGCAGCCCACAAACTGCCTCCAGGCCTGAGGGGAGAAGAGAAGCTCTGGCAAGTCACTGGACCTCTGGGGCCTTGGCAAGGTATCTTCCTCTACATGTGTGTGTGTTGCAAACCCCTGGGTGCTGCTGTGGGCTGTGCAGCAGCTGATGGCAAATGGGAACAGAGCTGGTGGGAAGGCTGACATCAGCCCTGAAAAGGGGAGATGCCTTCTGCTCAGGAGTGTGTGCTGACCATAAGCAAGAGGTACAAAACCCCTCACTTGACCTTTGTCTGATTCTTTCCCTTCCAGTGAGTCCCTTTCCCTGCCTGTGACTCATCCTCTAAATGCAGACTGTCAGCCTCTCAGAGGACTTGCCTTTCTCTCTGAGCAGAGCAGCCGAAAAAATAGCAATGCTGTTGAATAACCAGGATTACTGCTTGAACACAAAAAACCCACCCCTTGAGGACTGCCTTGTTATATCTGTGCCTCTCCATCAAGGGATTTATTGGTTCCCTGAGAGCAGAGCAGGTTCTGTCCTGCCCCCCAACAAGAAGGTTGTTGAGATGAAGTTGAATCTCGCTATGAATTTGATTGTTTTCCACGAGTAGATTATGAACAGCAAACTTAGATTGCTATTAATGATGTCTCTTTGACTGAAAAGCTATTGTGTGTGTCTATATATTTAATAACAGGAAGTGTAATGACCATTTATTTTCATGAAACTAATAAAATACTAACCTCTCCAAGCATGTTTTCTGTGGAATTTCTCCAGTCTCATTTCCCTGAGTAGAAATGCAAGCTCATTAAGTGCAGTCTCATGCATGTCAGGAGCTGCAGTTCATTGCATCAGCTAGTTGATGTCACACACAAGTGTTCTGTTGCTCAAGAAGAGCTTTGAGATTGCAGTGGGCTAGGAAACTCTGTGCCCATCATAATGTGATTGAGACCTCCAGGTGCAGCATTCTGGATCCAGCCTTACCCATTGCAATTAGCTAATACAAGAGCAGTAGGCCCTGTCAGATCCAGGGGGAGGCTGAGCCACCATTGCACCAAATCATTGCTGAATTTTCCACCTTATCAGCCACTCCCATCCTTCCAGCCTGTTCTGGCAGTGCACCTCAGCCTCCCACCTTCCCCCCTAGCTCAAGGCTGGGGTACAGAAGAAGGAAGGAGAATCTGTGGGGTTGTTTTTGGAGTGTGGGTGGTGTGGCCCTAGCAGGAGGCTGGAGGTGGGGCAGAAGTCAGTGGAGCTTTGTACTCTTCTCTGCCACCATGGGAAGAGTCACCCACTCCTCACAGGTCCAGGGGTTCCTGATCCATCACACATGGGGCTGGGGGCGTAGAGTGGTGTCTAACAGGCTGGGGAAGGGCAAGCCTAGGCATGGGATCCTCACATTGTTTTGCTTGGAGAAGACTTCTACAATCATTGAGTCCAACCTTTCAACCAGCACTGGCAAGCCACCACTGAACCATGGCCCTCGGCACCACATTTACATGTTTGTTAAACCCCTCCAGGGATGGGGACACCACCACTGCCCTGGGCAGCCTCTGCCAGGGCTTGACAACCCCCTTGGGGAAGAAGTTGTACCTAGTGTCCAACCTATACCTCCCTGGCACAACTTGAGGCCTTTTCCTCCTGTCCTGTCACTTGGGAGAAGAGACCAATCCCCATCTCACTCCAATCGCCTTTCAGGGAGTTCCAGAGAGTGATGTCCCCCCTGAGCCTCCTCTTCCCCTGGCTAACCAAGCCCAGTTCCCTCAGCTGCTCCTCACAACTCTTGTGCTCTAGACCCTTCACCAGCCTCGTTGCCTTTCTTTGGACACCCTCCAGCACCTCAGTGTCCTCCTCGGAGTCAGTGGTGAGCTCAGGGGCAGCGTCTCGGGAGCCCTCCGCTGCCCTTGGACCTAGCCGGGGGAGGCAGAGTACGGCCGGTCAGAGCCGACGTGGGGGGTGAGAGCGTTGGGCCGTGACTCTCCCGGGCCTGACTCCCACCACCGCTGCCTGGCGGGTCACTGCTCCTACGAGCCAACCTCCCCTGCCCCACCCCGGTCCCCCTTAGCCTTGCCAACCGCAGAGCGTAGGGCCTGCGCGGGGAGAAGAGACCGGGGACCTATTTGGGGGTGAGGCGGCGCCTGAGCATTTTATGAATGGGCTCATATGACGTCAGCGGAGGCGGGAAGAGGGGACCTGTCTTCCACCAATCCTGCGAGTCCACAGGGCAACTAGGCCAATCGAAGCACGGCCGCAGGGTGACGGCCACCGCGTCCGGCCAATGGCTGTAGGGAAGCCTTGCCGACCACGTGGGGCGCAGGCCGCAAGTAGTACGGGGGCGTGTGGCTGCACGCTGCCCGCCCCCCTCCCTCCCGGCCGCGCGGCCCGGGGGCGGGCGGGGCTGGCCCCGTTGCCGGGCAACCGGGTGGCTGAGCGGCTGCTCAGCCAATGACGGAAGAGCGGGGGCGGGCGCCGTGACGACTTCGGGCCGGCGGTGGCCGGGAGGGCTCAGTCCAGCCGCGGCCGCCTCTGCAGCATGCTGGCTCCGGCTGAGCTCCCGGCCGCCGGCCTCCTCTACTGGGTGGGCGCACTGGGCGCTTTGTACGCGGCGGCGCGGGCCTCCTATCGTCTCCTGGCCGGTCTCCGTCTCTGGGTGTTGGGCAGTGGCAACGCCATCGTGGGGCCAGCGCTGGGCGCCTGGGCAGGTGAGTGCGCGTCCGGGTCGGCCTCGTGCGGCTTACTCTGGGCGTTGGGGTGCGGTGGGCCGCGCTCCTTGTGGGCGCTGAGGGGAACCGGGGCGGAGCACGGAGGGCAGCGCGGGGAGTCCTGTCGGGCGGGGCAGCCGACCTGGGGCAGTGGCTGAGGAGCTGCGAGGTGCTGCGGGGCGCGCTCCCGTCGCGGAGGTTGAGGGGAAATGCGTGTTGTCGGGACTTAAGCGCGGTTTGGGTGAACTTCGCCGCGGGCCCCGCGGCCCGGCCCGGCCTGCCGGTGCCTGCCCCAGGAGAAGTGGCGGGCGAGGAGCGCTCTCGGTGCCAGTGGCAGGTCCTGGCGGTGCTGGTCGGTGCGCGCCCTCCCCCTCGGTGCCCGCGCGGGGAGCTCCGCGCGCTGGCGGTCTCGCACCTCATCGCTGACGTCACACCAGCCCCGCCGCCCCCGGAGGAGCGGGACCTCCCCCCCCTCCCCTCTCCCCGCCCCCCCCCGGGGCCGGGAGGGGGCAC